>JAPMNP010697431.1:0-21549 GCA_029874935.1 Atherina boyeri | reverse complement strand
GGGGGAGAAGCTGTGATTATATAGTCTGCCGTGATGTCAAGCGATGAGTCTTACGTGGTAATGTATCAGATTATTTTTTGTTTGCCATACGACGCCATTACACACTGCATCAATCACCGTGTAAAACATGTTTTGATCGCAAAAAGCGAACGTTAGTAAATGCGGATTAGCAAATGATCTGGCATCCTGTGCGCTCCACTTCTTATGACATCGACCGCCTGATGCTGTTGGCTGAGAGACACTTGCTGTCAAGGGGGGCGAGGCAACCAAAGGAAAATATTTACGTTTTTCGGATACACAAAAAAATATAAAAACATAATTTTTCTCCAAAATATTTATTTTTCTCCAAAATTAACACTTTTTTTTCTACACCATTTAGATGTTCTGTGGGTGTATTATTGTTTAGAAAATATCCGTTTTTTTAAAGAAGTTCTATAGATCACCTTCAGAATCCAAGAATAATGAAGGATTTTATAGCAAGATATATCATTTTTTTGTCTTTTTTTTTCAGTAATGATGTGCCAGCAGAATATTTTGGTGTATTCACTCTCATTCTTACAAACGCGGCACGTGATTTGTCATAGTGGAAAATACAAACACATCCCAACAAATTTCATTTTGACGGATAAAACATAAGCATGAAGTGCTTTTATGTTCAAGGAAACACTTCACCCACATATCCATGACTCTTCACCTGTTTCACTTTTGTAAATCAGACAAATAAACTTCTAATAAGTCCTTTTCTTGGCATGTTTGGACGGTAATCCTTGGAAGGATTACCGTCCAAAAACATGTCAGGCATAAGTGACAAATTATGTTTCTGATACAAAAGAAATGGGTAAACTTTCTTAAAACATAGACAATATGAACATATTTGGATTATTTGTTTATCTATAAATTCAAAATTTAAGCAACTAAAAGCCATATTAATGACTTTGATTAAACTTAAGTTTCATCTTGATATTAACCATTTTTAAGATGCATTCTCAGGGGTATGCAAAAGTTTGTATAAAATCAACATTACTGTCTTCCATTTTTGAGGTGTTATGAACCTGCATATTTGAAAAAGCCACAGTGGGACGACCGGCTCACATCCCCCGTCACCTTTACCTCAGAAACACACACCCATCCATGCACACAGCCTGCTCTCATAAGCCCCAATGAACACTGAGCCACTTTTCTGAGCGTGTTTGTTTAAAAAAGAGCCAATAACCTTAAAAAAAGAGACTTGCTGCTTCTCAAACTCCCTTCATCTAACATCATCTTTCCCCTCCTCTCTCTGACTAGGGTGACATGGGAGCCCCTGGTCCAAACGGTGTTCTTGGACTTATTGTGAGTAGTACTTTTTGTGTTTCTGTGTATTTCTGACAGTTTAATATACTGTATACAGTCTATGGTTTAAACCAGTTATTTTCCCAGACACATATTCCACAAATCAATAGCTGTAAAAGGTTATGTTTAAATGAAACTGAATACGTCTGCTTAATTGGCTAAAACACTCCCAATTAGCTCTCATCATTTACACTTCCAGACATTTTTGTGGAAACCTCACCCCAATCTATCAACATTTGATTACTGTAAGCATATTTTAAATGTCAAAGATGATGAATCGTAACAAAAATGACAGTTATCCACAGTCTGATTGAGTAAACAGAAATTAACAATGCATTTGATTTGATTTTCAAATCTGCCCCCTGCCCACCCATCACCTTGCTCTGCATGCCTGCTCAGCCCGACAGCCACATAATTGTGTCTGATTATAATGTCTCACTGGTTTCTCTTGTCGGGTCCCGTCTTCAGCCATCATTGCCGCTCCTCCCGGGCTATTCTAGGCCACCGGTGGTGGTGGTAGGCCTGTAATCGGAGGACTGTCTGATTACAGCTCTGCTCTGAGCTCCGTGTCCTCTACACCCATCCGATGTGACATTATGATGTACCAGCAGCACTGAGCTGCACTTCAAAGATTTAAATATACAAGCACCCTCCTCTAGGGATTCAAGGCCTTCTGTTGGCCGCTGTCAGGGAAAGGAAAATGTCTAGACAACTTTGGTTTACACAATTCAGAACATAGAAGTGTGTTTGGACAGATTTTCATATTTGAACAAAATTCAACCTGGTTGTCCTTTGTGGCAGGCACTAATAGATCCAGAAATGTGAATTCAATTAAAGATCTTCTCTTTTTTTGTCTTCATGAATTTGATCAGGAAACTTGTTGATAGAGACTACAGTGCAGACACTGTTGTTTTAGAAGTGTGTCACTCCAGTAGATAATGACTTCATTTTATTGCATCAGATTTTTTCAGCTGCAGTAGAAGGCTACTCATCTTTCAAATTATATTTTGTGGTTTACACTTAAATAATATGATTCAACCAATGTGTAAATCAAGCACAATTCACTGAGACTATTATGTAATGCACTGTGCCAATGCCACTCTTTATTTTAGGCTTGAAATAAATCCCAATCTTGGCTCCAAGCTCCTCATCCATTGTTTTTATTTTGTGTGCAGTCTGATATCTGCACGGATAATCTGGAAGCAATGAATTCCTTCTTTAATGAACCCCACTCGTCATTTGTGTCTTATAATAGAATAATATCTGAGCCATGTGCTGATCTGTGCTTTTTGCATTTCCTATCACAAAATATTTATTGTTTATTTCCTCTTCTTTCTGGCATCAGGGTGATATGGGACCTGTGGGAGAAATGGGCCTTCCAGGACCTGCTGGATTTAAGGTAATCTCACAAGCACACAGATGGAAACTCTCGCTTTAACAGTCTTATAGTATTGTCTTCTTTGGACTGCTTTGTAGTTCTTTTACATGTGAAATAAAACAAAAAAATGGAAAAGGAGCTTTGACTTTGGATGGCTTGCAGCTTAAAGCGAGTCACTAATAGCTGTTCTGCACAAAACATCAGTGCTGCCATGGAGGTGCATTATACAATGCACCTACCTAACCCATTTATTGGTGCTTGTTTCAGGGGGTTCCCGGAAATCCAGGAGAACCAGGACTGAAAGGTGATAAGGTGATCTGAATATTCCTGTTATTGGCCTGTGTTTTGAGCAGCATGCGATGGAAATGTACTCCTTTGTATCCTACTGTAGCCACCTTTGTCCATCTTTTGGACATAGAGCATGCTTTCACTGGTTTCCACGTTTGACCTAATTGATAAATACTTCTGATTACTGTCTTAACTTATTCAAGATAAGAGTTTTGACAGGTTTCCTTCCATATTAGTCTTTACTATATTATAATAATGACACCCACTGTAAGAACCTTTACTTTCTTGATCTTTTGAATTTAAACATTGGGTGTGGAATCTATTCAATAATTTTTAGACATTGTCCTTATATTGATGAACTTTACAGAGCACATTGATGAAGAATCTAGAAGTTGTTGTTCAATAGATTAAACAAATGATCAAATTATTTGATAAACCTGAACATAATTTAATCACTGCTGGAGGATTAAAATGTGTTAACTGAAACAGGTTGATCTGAATTTTTACATATGAGTCTAGTCAGAGAGGTTTACTATTTAAGGACCCTGTAGGTCTGCTCAGCTTTGACTGAGTTTTGAAAACTGCCTGAAGGTCCCAACAGTATCTCAAGATGTGATCAGGCAGAAATAATCCTACAGATTTAGGCACAATCCTTAACATGTGGAGCAGGGCAGGAATACTACCTTTAATCTTTTTTTCTGATGACTGATATTTCTCTTGCTAAACTTGAATCTGATTAACCAAAATAAGAAAAAAATAGCACATTACCAGATTTGCAAATGATGATAAAGATCTAGTGATATTCCTTACACCAGCATGTAAAACATCTCACTTTGCATTTACAAGGAGGATGTTTTGAACAAAGCTAAAATAATTCAATTCTGAAATCATTATTAATTTGATCAATTCTGTATGTGGTGGAACGGAATGGAGTAATTGCTATTGGTGCCTTTATAAGGCAGATTGATGCCACATGAGAAGTTTGGCAAATGCTGTAAACTTTGTGTATTGTGCATCATGTATCAATGTTCATAATGTACAGACTTATAATTAATATTTTCTGTTGAAAAAGCTGATTGTTATTGACAAAATGGAAAGTTGCAGTCCCCTCCTAATGTTCTTCCATTTTTCCTTCCTGCCATCCAAATCTCATCCATCTTCCTGTGTGCATTTGGGTTCCTCTGACTCTGTCAGGGAGAAGTGGGGATTCCTGGAGAGCAAGGGGAGATTGGATACAATGGAGACAAGGTAGATCACCTCTTCTGCACATTTCTATGCAATAAATGCTCACACATCCTCTAACTCCCTTATCACCCTGTTCCTCTGCTCACTGCTTCCAATAAACACAGATTCTGTGTTACACAACCTTTGTTGAACCGTTGTCTTTGAAAAATGACTTAACCAGATGTCTGCTGTCCAGTTTATGGAAATTCTCATATTAATCCTTCACATTTGTCTCTGTGCAAGCAAAATCTAACCCATCATAGAACAGAATGGCCCCAAGAGATGTAAAATACTGAGCGGAGTCATGCATGTCTAAAGAAGTTTTTTTTATTTCTGAATCCAATCGGACTTTCTGTCTTAGTTTTTATGTGTGGTCTTTGTATTGTATAGGGCATTCAGGGGGCTCCAGGGTTACCAGGCATTCGTGGGAAACCAGGACCACAGGTTAGTTCTTCCCTAACAGTAATAACTAGGAATGCATTGAAATGCTTAAATGTCGGCATAATTTATTTTGTGCTTATTAACGGCCTGTCCCAAAGTCAGATCTTTGAGTGTAATTATCACTATCAGGTTGCCAGTCGAATAATTCTCACTCCTTCAATCAGTTCACCAGTGTCAGGTTGCCTTGCTAGAGTCTTGGGTATTCCAGAGCCTGATGTAAAATGAAGGGAGACTGTGAATTTACTGTCTTTGCCCAAAATCTTTATTTGATTTTTCTTATGGGGCTGGTACAGTGGTTGGATTCTTAGTGTCTGCATGTGCCAAAGTGTCTTTCTGCGAGACATTGATCCCCCCACTGCCTTTGATATGTTCACCAGAGTGTGACTGTAGAGAAAAATGGCTGCTCACAGTATGCAGAGTGCATACATATGATAAAAAGTTCAGTTTGGGTATATGTTTGAATGGGTGAATGAAAAACACATGTAAAGCTCCTTGTAGAACCAAAACAAGCTAAAAACAGTGACATGTAAGAGTGGAACTTTTACATCAAACTCATTTACTGTTTGAAATAATTTGACATTAGTTAATTACGTGTCCTCACTAATCTGAAAAGTTTGTATGAAAACTTTAACAGCTATTGAATTACTATTACTATGATCATTTTACCCTTGTCTGAGGTTCAGAATGAGCTGAACTAAACATAGCTGCAGCTATATTTCTTTGTTTTCAGTGTCAATGCTAAGCTAACCTAACCAGTCTGAAGCATATCTATACTCTACATGGGAAGATATGCAATTAGCTTTGACTTTTTTTAATCTTATTTGATGTTTTCTCTTTTTCCTAAGATTTTTCTTCCACTATAGGCCTACTTAAGTAAATGTACTCATATCACACAGTAAAAATGGCAGAATTAGTGTTAATTTTGACTGTCAGTCTGTAAATCTGAAAACAGTGAGAAAAGATTTTAAAACTAGCAGTTGACAATTCTATAAGCTGTATAGTAATGTAGAGCCAAACTGTGAATTGAAAAGAAAAGCCTCCTGTGGGTACCTCAAATCTGTAGATAAGCACAGTACTTGAATGCATTTTTATCACTGCCATTTGCAGGGAAAGCTAGGAGAGAAAGGCCCCGATGGGGCACCTGGACCACCAGGCCCTGAGGTCTGTATTTTCTCCATTTCTTCATTTAATACATTTGTCAGTATTTCACACAGATAACATTGATCTATACTCTTCCAACTTATGGCAGGGTTTCCCTGGTGACATGGGACCACCAGGCGAGAATGGCCTTGAAGGACCAAAGGTGAGATAGACCATCATCTGAACTAAGTAAACTGTCAGCTAGCATGTCTCAAAACACAGAACAGAACACAACTGAATCAACAGCCACACTGACAGAGAACATGTGTTTTTTTTTTTTTTTTAAAAAGGAAAAAAGGAAAACTATACCTAGACCTTAGCATTGATTTCCCTGTCTTTTACCCATCAAGGGAAAACTAGGGGCCAGAGGTTTACCGGGGCCACGAGGGATGCCTGGCTTGGAGGTAATACTACCAAACACCACCCACATCAAAATGACCCCAAAGCAGCAGCAAAGCATTACATTTTTATGGGACATGGCTTGTCTTTGCTGAGAGACATTTAATGTCTCCAAACATGAGTCTTGCTAAGGTCAATATCATCTGTTTCCAGGGTGATGAGGGTCCACTTGGGCCACCAGGACCATCAGGACTGGAGGTGAGATATCAAAGATATATTTCTTGATTGATGGGAAGGATGTAGAGAGAAAAGAAGGGACTTTATTTAATTCTAGGACTTTTTAGCTCATGGTTGTTCATGTATAATAGGTACAGCAATAACATACTGTATGTGAGTTTGGTCTTATAAAAAACGATGAATGTATTTGCATTTTCTGTAGGTTTGCATGTTTGTGCCAACTGTATTCAATGCAAGATAATCGAAGCATCTACTATGTGCAGCGCTATCAGTCAGAGTGTGGAAACCACATCTGAAGCATGAAGCTACAGTAGATCTGCTTGCAGGCTTGGCAGTCAAATAAAGAGATTCACAGTCTTCAAGTTAGTAACGCAGCAAAATCTTGGCATGGTGTTAGCATCTCAAAAGTACTCTTTTACTGCAGACCACCCAAAAAAAGCAAAGATCAATGTATGATTTGCTCTAAATCATATGTTCCTTGCTTATATTCTCAGCAGTCTTTATTGGATGCAGTATAATTTCAATGCTAAGCTTTAATTACGCTTCCGAAAGTTTGTTGTACCACAGAGGGATTTTTTTTTTAAATGCGCTGAGGTGATAAAACAGGTCTTTATTACGGATATTTTTTGGGTTTTATAGACATATGTGTTTGGCATATTAAAGAGCCTGCTGCAGTGTGTCTCTGGATGAATGGTCTATTTCCACGACGAAGAACTATCTGCAGTCCCTGATCTTGGCCGCCAGGGGGTGATAACTGCCATCACCATGTTTACAGACGTTAAGATTTACAGTTGTCATAAAATGTTTGAAAACAATGGCCAGCGGTAGAAGTAAAATATCAGTTAACTTTATTTCTCATATATCTAATTGAAATATAAAGAAAGCATGTTAATTTAGTTATAGAGTTTTTCAAGCTTATTTACAAAAGTTACAAATCTTTGCATGAAAAGTGATTTAGAAGTAAAGATTATTTAATTGATTTATTGATATTTATCTGACTTGGAAGCAAAATCATTATCCCAGGAGCAACTTTTTTTCTTTTATCTTTCTGTCAACTATGTGCTTTGTCAGCATTAACTCCCTCCACACTTACCCACTTTCTGTCCACCTGCATGTCTCCTTCTCTGCCCGCTTCTTCATCATCTATTCAGTAGGAAGTGGTACATGGCTCCCTTGGGAGCTGTGATTGATCTATGGCCAGGTGCCGCAGGTCCTCCTCTCTACCTCATCAACTGGTTCTTTACCTTCCTTTTTTACCATCTCCTTGACATTTTCATTGGTTTATTATTGCTTTCGGTTCACACAACATATGTTCTGCCTTAATATCTGTCTTTCTCATTGCACAAATCTGCTTTTACAGTCTCTGTAAGTGAAATAAAGTGAACTGTCTTACTTACAAAAATGTTGAGTCATTCAGTCTTAAGGAGTTTGGCCTAGACATTGCTGACTTGGGAGTTTTGCTTGTAAAAGAAAAAGGGGAAAAAAGACTTTCTCCATCCTCTTTGCCTAGGAACACTACAGGTACATTACAGTCATTGAACACTTTCACAACCTGATAAAATGTCCTGTCAGCATTACCTGTAGAGCTTTCTGCTTATTTCAGCAGCATGCACTGTGAGTTGCAGATGCAGGAAACAGATCCTTTCCATTCACTGGAAATTTGTAATAAATGTTAACGATGCATTAACTGGCAAGTGAGTGTCTGTTATTCACCATTCATCATTCTATGTCTCATTTTTCTTCAGGGTAGAATGGGAAGAAAAGGATTTCCTGGGAAGGTTGGGCCAGAGGGACTGAAGGTGAATAAAAACAAACTTGTCTACTTTTCCTCCCCTTTTATGAAAGTGTAGAAGGCCAAAGAATTTGTCATCCCATAGTAATCTTGCAACTGATAGGAGATTTGTGTTCGCAGGGTGAGCCCGGCATCACAGGAAAAGTTGGACCTATGGGAGAAAGAGTAAGAAAGCCTGACACTGCCACTTCCTGTATTGAATAATTGTATTCTTTCCAAGTCATTTATCCAAGAAAGTCTTTCCATTCATCCGTCCAACGTTGAGTTTCTGTGTTTCAGGGCTTGGTGGGTTTCATCGGACCTGTGGGAGAGGCAGGACTGGCAGGAGAGAAGGTAAGAAAAATAATGTTCTGCTTGTTAATTTGACTTTAGATGTCTTTTCAGGGTGACTTTGAAGAGTGAATATTGTACTTCTGCATTTTAGGGCGATCGAGGGCAGATGGGACTTCCTGGACCACCTGGAGAAAAGGGATCAACGGTAAGACAGAATGAAAAAAAACATTGGAGGGATTTCAGTTTGATCATTAATGGCAGTTAATCACTGAGGATGCTAACAGATGTAAAGCTCTGTAAAGTTCAGATAGGCAGTAATTCTTTGCAGGCATCTGGCAAAAAATCCATGATACCTTTGAGCATACTGCAATTCAAATAATGTAAGAAGCTAGCCATCTGACTTTAAGTGGGTTTCCATTGCTATTTCTGAAAAAAAAAAAATAATATCCCAGATATTCCCATAAATTAAGATATATTTTTTGAAGAAGAGCTCTATTATTTTTCATCTAATTGACACACTACATTTGCTGGGCTTTTCCCCCTGGACGACAGCTTCTGGTTCGAACAACTGCTTCTTCTACTGAATTACAACCACAGCGTAACATAAACCAGCACCTTGTGGCTACACTACACAGTCTGCTTAATTTGCTTCACATCAGTCAATGGAAACATGTTAGATTCAAATGTATTTCTTGTGGCTTTCTTAGATCAATAACAGGCCTTTTCAGACTAGACCAGGTAAGGTAACATAAAGTTCAACAAACCTACAGGGAGTAGCATGTGGTGAATAGGTAAAATAAAGGACTCTCACCCTGCGGTTAGAGTCCCATCATGATGTAAAGCTTGCATATGCCTCAACCTTTGATGGGAGGAGCTTAGGAGAAGGGAGGGTAATATATATTATTTCCATCTATATGACTGCTTTAAGGAAATCCTGAGTAGTAGCCATCCTAAATTAAACTGTGTCTGTTATTCCCATGGGAATTTACGGAGATGTGAGTTCAGGTCAGTACAACAATGTCAGTGGGGAAATGTGGCATATCACATCATGGGCTACATAGGAGCATGTTTTCTAAGCTGTTGTTTAGCATTCCGGAGGAGGTGTCGAGCTGGAAAATGTTGTGATATTGGCTTAAACAAAGGAGGAAGTAATGGGCTCCTTACAATGATTTAAAACCCTGATGGGGTTTAATCATTACAGAAAGGGCTGGTTCCTCTTAAAGCTACTCTAGGATTTTAGTTGGTTTTTTTTAGGTAAAGAAACTAAGAAAAATGACATCAGGCATCCCTACATGTTTCGCCTTTAGCCTAAATGGTCTCAGAGTAATTGTCAAACTTTTATGGCTGCTACTCCACCCCTTCACACTTATCCGCCTCTTTCAAGCAAAGCAAGTGGTTGCTTTGTGTTTTGGCTTTATCTTATATGGACCATCTAATGTATATGACTGCCTGGAGTGGATAACGATTTAGTCATCATTCTTACTGAAACAGAGAGAGGTTTCCTGTTGGCTCACAGCCTGTTGGATGTCTCTGAGAACTTCACCACTCACACAGACACTAACACTCCTAAGGAAGTTTTCTGTTGGCTCACTCCCTCAGCTACAAAACAGAAACAGACCCTCTGGAAAAGACAGCATCATACAAAGTGAAAGGAGCTGACCAGAAGACATCCATAGCTGCTAACAGAAAGCTCATACTGCAGGCATCTTTGTTTTATTTCTTAGGGCACATGACATCAGAGCTGCCTACTGTGCTATAGGCTTGCATGCTGAATGGATTTGATTGTATTCAGATGTTCTGGCTAGGCTGACAAAAACACTTCTCATTATATAGTTATTCTTTTACAAATGGCCTGGCCAGAAAATGAAGTCAAAAAAGAGAAAAACAGCCAGTGGTGGTATGTTTTCTGATATAAAATCAGCTCATCAAGCTGTCCTCAGGATTTTTTTCCCTCCGTTTTCTTGTTACATGAAATGTACTTTCTAGAGTACTTCTGCAGATGTTTGCTTGCATTGCTTGTGTGTGTGCATGTGTGAGAAAGAAAGGCAATCTGTTGACTTGAACAAATTCAGAGAATTGATTTAATTTAGAGGTAGTTTGTGTCTTTGTGTCAACACCTCTAATTAAGTCCCATTTGGAATCTTAGCCCTGTAAAAACTTCCTTCCACTTATAATAAGGGCTGCAGAGTTGCTGATTAAACCAAACAAACATTATTATTCCCAGATCATTAGTCTTATTGGAGTTAATCATTTGTGTAATCTGGTTTTGTGCCAGTTGTAATTTACATGTTTAATGTTTGTTTTTGTATACAATAAGGGTCACCCAGGAATGCCAGGTGAGACCGGACCTCCTGGACCACCAGGCAGACCAGTAAGTCACCACTGCTTTAAACTTTTCACATATTTTGCATATTAGTTCCATGTAATGCTCTACTGAATGGTAGTTGATCATTTTCACTTAACACAGCACCTGATGTACTGTCGGCATGTTAAAGAAGATTAGCAAAGATTTCCTTCAGTCAACGTCTCCTTTTTTTTTGAATGAAAGCAAACGTTTTAGCAGTTGTAGATGATAGTATGCAGTGATAATAATCCACTGTCTGCTGTCGAGGTTTCCTGAGCATTATGAGACCTGACAACCTCCTGCTGAATCAGCATTACCCTCCTGTCAGTCAAAAACCTAACACCTATGACCAATTAGAAGCTGCCACTGCCCCCTCTCCCCTTGCTGTGTCTCAACCCTGCCCACGCTTGGCAGAAATCAGGCCCAGCACCGATTCAAAGTGGGGGCCACTGAACCACCAAAACAAACATAAATACGAGGCTTTGGGGTCCAGCAGGACAGGATTCCAGCGCAGACCTTTTAATTGGTGTGAGTGACAGATCTAACAACAAACCCCATAGAGTTTTCCCGAGGTCAGGCTGTCCTCCCCCCCAGGGTCAATAGCCAGGGGGCCCTGTGGTCTGTCAGTGTAAACCTTTGTTTTATCTCCCATTCCTTTTTTTTCCACCCCCTGTGTTTCTCTCTGTATCCCATTTTTTCTCCTTTGTTTGTCAGGGCCCTCATGGAGCGACTGGGCCAGCCGGTACAAGAGGACCTAAAGGCTTGCGGGTAAGTCTGAAGGATTTCACCGGTTGTTTTAGTCACTTAGATTATGGCTGGTGCTCTGCAGTCCCTGTGTCATAGTCAACCAGACTGAAAACCAGATCATAAACTTGGCAAAAAAATAAAAGAGTGTGTACATGCTCTGATGTGTGTTTATAGGAACTATGTGCTGCTGCTGTTGATGCACTGCTGGAAAACATAAGTGGATAAACACAGTGAATTGATGTGGAGCTGCCTCTGAACTGATGTCATGTGTGTTTAATGGACATGTGGGCTTACATAACACATGAGAAGGTTCAAAGTTCAATGATGATACTGTTTCATCTTCTTCAGAAGTCAATGTTTATTATAACTACTGGAAAGCTTCAGTGATGTAAAACAAACAAATAATTATTTTTCATCTACAGAAATAAAACAATGGCTACTATTTATGGGAAAAAATCCAGAGTCAGTTGAGTAACATGAGTGTTGTGGTTAAAACATATGACCTGGTTTTTGTGGCTTATTTAGAAGCAGCTTGGAGAAGAATACAGTGAACTAGACAAACAGGATTTATGGGGGTTTAACAAAGGGTTGCATTAGCGTTTGGCAAGTTTTTCACTTTCTTTTTATTAGGTCATCTCAGAGTAGACAACTCATTCATCATTCACAAAAAAAACCTGTACCAGCATATTAAACTACAAAGCTTAGTTTCTTATTTTTCTTTTATTTGCTAAAACTTTGAAACAACATTTTTGATCATGGTGATTATTTATGTTGCATTGCTGTACTAATTTGTTTCATTGTTTGTCCTTAGAAATAGTAATAAACACTCCATAAACATTTTTAATCTTTTTAAATAAACTTCCAAAGAACACAGTAGTGTTACACACCAACCAAACATTCTCTCCATGTGCATTATTTTTCATCATGTTAGTGTAGCCTGCAGCGGGAACACTCTAATAGTACATGGTATACAAATTTTGTCTGGTACAAAATTTGAAATTTTAATTACTCCAAAATTTGGAGTTGCCGACCCCAGTTATAAAAGATAAAATTTCCATGGCTGCATTTTAATTCACTAGGTTATTATTGGCTGATAGGAGCAATCCACATTAATAATGATATGTATGTTTTTTTTTCAGTTAAAACCAGTTTATCTGTATTCTGAGACAAAAAAAATAGCAAAAGTAACACAAACGATGCCAGAAACAAAACAGATTTGTCAAATTCTGGCCATGTAATAGTAAAATCATATAAAACTCCAGAGTATTTGCTGAAAGACGGGAAGATCCAGCTGGCGTTGTACCTGGATAAACATTATCAGCTGAAACTTCAGACTAGATAAGTAATGTTGGTTATAAAACTTGGCCTCTTGAGCTACATACAGCAAATAAATTCTTTAATTTATGTTTAAACGATGTTGCTTGTGCATTCAAAGTAAATATAGTGGCGATCATGAATTTTAGTAGGGCATCAGCTTTAATAATATTTGTGTTCAGTTTTGGTTGAGATATCTCAGCTTTTGCTTCTGATATTATACTCTTGGGACATAAGGATCCTGTTGTTTTCATCTTCTAGAGGTGACTTTTATCACTATTATTCACTGAGCCAGCTGGAAACAGGGATAAACTAACAGAGAGCCTCTTTACCTGAAACATTCAATTGAGATGGCCCTCACTCTTGTCACCCTAGGTATGCTCTGGTAGCTGATCTGTGTTTTCAATTTATGTTAATATCAGCAGTCCACACAGTCCAAGATGACAAACTTGAATGCAACAGTTGATAACAGACAGTTGCCTCAACCTACATGAGCTCCATCCAAGAAAGAAATCCAACAACTTTCAGAAACATGTATTTGGTACTCACCTTGTTTTAGTATAGTAAATAAAGACAAAACAATATGATATGGTTAAATTGAGATGGATTACGTGAATATAACTTCTCAGACACTCAGATGAGACTGTATGAAGATGAAAACTCCTACACAATTTTTTACACTGCAGATCTTTTTGATAGCTACTTGGAGGCACAGACTAGATGTTGATAGAAATACAATGTCTGTCTCCTCTGTGATGCAACACCGGACTGTTTTATAACTTGAAAATATTGTTGAATCAGAGAATCCATGTTGGCGTCAGACCATAGGAAGTTAGTGCCACTGCTGTCTCTGTTTTCTATGTCTTGGCTATATTTTCATGTGCAAAAGCTATTTAAATTTATTGACTCAAGCTTGTGTCAGACATGAGGAATCCCCAGTCTGGCTGGTAATCATTCTCTGAATCTAATAAATTCCTTATGACATCTAACGAACAAATCTTCAGCTAATGTTTTCCATATTGAAGAACATATTCAGCCCATCATTCCCTTTCAGCAACCTGTGGTTATTGTAGGCCTGGTTTAAATCTAAATTGGTCGTTTTTGATTGTTTTGAATTCAAACCCCTAGCATTCATTTTCTGTCTGTGTCTGAAAATGAATGCAATGAATTCATTCTTTTTCCATGGCTGGAATCAGTAGATGAAATATTTGCCCTACACATCAGCTAATCAGGCTATGTAAACACAACCACCGGGTAGCAGGTACCCCAGACAGGAATGTTAATGAGCAGTGCTCATCCAGCTCTTTGTGTAATAGGCTTATAGCACTTCAACTAGTGGTGTTCTCCATAGGCAAAGCTCCCAGTGTGCACAGTCATCAATCACTCAAACAACACGGCTTCTTTTGTGACTGTTTCATGTTATATTTGATTTTTCTTAAGATAATTTATTACACTTAGAAAATCATATTTGGCCAGTCATTGTTTAAATGCAATGTAACGTGAGATTTATATATTGATTGTCTCATTTCCTTCGCCAATGAGCATCTTTTCACTGTCAGAGAGCCAGCATCTTCCAGAGCATAGATGGGAAATTTGTCTACATGCAGGTGCAAAGCAGATGGACTGTACTGGTTCACTGCCTGCTTCCCATTTATCATTACTGCTCGCTAGACTTGCAAGCCTTTAAACATTTTAAATTCATTTTGTTTGACTGTTGCACCCATGTAATCTAAACAGTTGGATTGTTCTGACAGTGTGTGTATTTAAGTGTGAATTATATTTTTGTGTGCACTGCGTTTGTGGTATGAATCTAGAGTATAATTAATGTAAGGAATGGACCAATGCCTTTCACTGGCATGTGCCGATCTGCTTTTTACACCAAGCCTTCATGCATTATCAGTTAGGAAAATGTTTTCCTGATTATTCTGAGAAGTGCAGTTTAGACAAACCCTCACTTAGCTTCCAGTATGAGTTTTGTCAAACAATAGAGCGATGTTTGTTTACAGCATTTTGTGGCTGCCTGGCAGTGTTACAGTGACCTCTGTTGGTGAAGTGACAGCTGTCTTGTGTTTCAGGGAGCGATAGGTCCTGATGGTCCTACAGGAGAGTTGGGATTAGAGGGCAAGAAGGTAAGACTACTGTCATTCATGAACTCTAATAATGTCAATAAATACCCTTCAGCTGGAGTAGAACAGATATAAAAAGCTATATTATTCACCAGACACTGTAGTCATTAAAGTGGAAAATAGTAGGAGAAGCTGCATGTCTCTCCTATAAAAGGAAATATATTTTACAATAAACTGAAATTTCAAGACACTGACAATCTCTCATCCTCCCCTTTCTCTACAGGGTCCTGATGGTCCTCCAGGAAAAATAGGCTTCCCTGGATCACAGGTAAAACTCTTGGGCACACTTTTGCTTTTCCTATCCTTCCACTCATGTTTTTTGGCACCTATGTTCCTCTGGAAAAGTGAAACATCAGCATGATTTAGAAGCCCTACAAGATAACAGCAGTGTAGAAAGACCCACTGTCAGAAGCAACTTATTGCTTCTGAGGAACAGATTGTGATTTAGCGGTTTCTGCAAACCTCTGCCCGGATTTACATACATGACAACTGAGCAGTTAGTTGTTTTCTTTTCTGCCCCCATTTGTGGGGTTTTGGAATACTTACTGTGCCTGCACTTAAACTTCTAAAACTCTACTTCTCTGTTGAAATATTAGAGCATCTGTTGCTGATCCTTTCTCTTTTTATGGAAAGGTTTATAAATCCAACATGAAAGGAGTAAGCACACTAATTCACAGGGAAATCAAGAGATTAATGAGATGCAGAATTACATATAAATCCTTTCTTTTTCATTCCTTCTTTTTATAATGTCATTCCAGGGAAAGATCGGAGAGCCAGGGGAAACTGGGCCTAAAGGTTTTCCTGTGAGTTCATTATCCTCAAGCTTCAAAATAAAATGGATCCACCACTTACAATGATCAGCTGCATTCACCTCACTTTAAGCACTGTGTTATGTTCTTATGTTTGATTGTTAGTGCATACTGGAATCTGAAAAGTAATGTATTCTTGACACCTTGAAGAAAATAGATGAAATAAGGACTGTATGTAATCAACACATACTTTTTTAATTATGTTTAGTAGCCAGTGGTATCACAATTAAAGAACTTTACAATAGTTGTGTGAAAGGGAGATGATGTGTTGGCATCTACCTGTGATTTGAACCCACTGACATTTCTGTCCTCAGGGTATTCAAGGGCCTTCTGGACCTCCAGGGGACAAAGGAATAGCGGGCGAGCCGGTATTTCCTGCATTTTAGACATTTATCTCCTTTTTCCTTATCTTTTCATCTCTCCTGATATGTCTTGGTATCTTCAGAACTATCTGTCCCTCACCTTGATTTTTCTCCCCATTGAGGCATAGTCTCCACAGTTTTCCCTCTACAGCTCACTGAACTTTTCTTTTCTCCTCCTTTACAGACAACTTTATTAGACTCTCTTTGGTATGAAACAGCAGTCCTGTTAACATTGCCCAGACCTATTAATTCAAAGTATAACAGCCAGGATGTAGTTTATGAGACATATATTTGTACTTATTAAAAATATATTTGTATGTGTTCATTTTCTTTTTCTTTTGGAGCAGTTAAAGAATTGTCTCAACTCACGCAGATTGTTCTGTTTTGGCCAGAAAGAGAGCTGCAAGGAAAAAATGAGGTTTAGCTTTGAGAAATGTCATAGTAGTAGAAAAGGCACATTGCTTAAACTGTAAGACAATTCATGTAAATAATGCCATAAGAATGCAGTTTTAACTGTAAAAAGAATACATTTTTTCCTTGTGGTTTCCTTTTTGATCAGTTAGCTGAAATGTGTGCTCAACTTAGCAACATTAGAGAAATTAGGGGCATCTGGTGTCTTTCACTACTATGGAAGAATCAATAGGAGATGTTTTTCTGTTTCCTATTTGATGAAATGATGCATCTCTTGCCTAATCTCATCTACCATGCTTTAAACTCCTGTGCTGCAAAACAGTTTTCACAGATAGACAAAAGATTTTTGTCCTGTTGTTGATTTACTTTGGGCTTGTAACCAGGAATATGAATGAAAGACCACACAACTTACTTCAGTTGTATCATGAATATTGTTTGGGTTATATGTGAATGAACTGGGCAGCTATGATCGTTCTTATCAATCCCATAAATAAGTATTCATGGCCAAACATCAGTGATTAATGAGCACAGCGAGTAATCCCATTCAGAGCCACACTGTGTGCAGATGGCTGGCTGACTTTGCTGCTGTGGCTCAGCTATAATAGACATTACCACATATTTTCCTACATTTTGTACATATTAAACTAGACCTGACTTTGATTTGTCCTTTATATATTTTTATATATATAATATAATGATCATTTATGTATCTGCTGTCATCTGTAGGGACCACCTGGGCCACCTGGGACTGTGGGGCTATTAGGAGAAATTGGCCAAAAAGTGAGTGATGGTACAAATACACTCACCTACATACTTCTACATGTGGTTAAACATATACATGCAACCACACTCCCCATGTCTTGGTGTTCATCTGCACACACAAGAAAGGCAATGTGAAGACTAATTGATCAAAGATGTATCGTCTGTTGTTCAGCCCACGCAAGTGGATAAATTATACTTTAATCCTGCTAATCTGCCCAATTAAATTGATTGACCCCACTCACAATGTACTGTATCTTATTATTCTCTGACCTCTCACATAACAATACATAAAAGAACACAGCCTTGACCCTTTTCTCACACTCTATGTGATGCCAAAAAGTAATTTACTTTAGTTCCTTTTCTTTTTTTTTAACCAAAATCATTCAGCATTTACCTCTCTTCATCTTTTGTAAGGGTCCTCCAGGCAAAGTGGGTGAACCAGGGCTGCCGGGCGAGCTAGGAGAAAAGGTGAGACAGTAAAGGTTTTGCACTTTTTCCTGGATTCATGGTTTTTAGGTTGAAAAAATCAGTCCAAAGCCTAATGTGTCCTTTTATGTCAGGGGTCAATCGGACTTGCTGGGAACATCGGAGAACAAGGTCTGATAGGACAGAGGGTATGTTTATTTGAAATTATTTATAAAGTAGCATATTATTCAGATCTGAATCAGATATATGTAGTCATCAGTTGGAGCCACAGGTGATTTTGTGGTCTTATGGTTGTATTTTTGTGTGCAGGGAGAGCCAGGCCTAGAGGGAGAAGCTGGTCCAGCTGGTCCTGATGGAACCAAGGTAAAAAGTTTAGCATGAATATCATATCATAGATCATAGAGGCAGCTAATCCAAAACACTGCTGTCATTTAGGTCTAGAATATTAAGAAGAGACTTGTTGTCATGTGTATTTGATCAGGGTGAAAAAGGTGACATGGGTCAGGAGGGTGACAATGGTGAAAAAGGTGAAACTGGATTAAAAGGAAAGGAGGGTCAACCTGGTAGTCCTGGACTTACTGGAGTCCGGGTAAGTCACCCGTCTCACATTACTGGTAAACTGACCTTCATAGACTCTCAAATCTCAACATGTCGTTGTCTTATTTTTCTCTTTAGGGTCCAGAAGGGAAACCAGGCAAAATTGGGGAACGAGGCAAACTGGGATCAAAGGTGATAACATCAAATGATCTTTGGAAACAGATTATTCCTTCGTCAGTGCAATCTTTTTTTCCTGTAACACTTCCCCCATGTACGTCTAGGGCGCCAAAGGTCATCTGGGTCACCTCGGAGAAACTGGACCAGTGGGAAAGATTGGACCGCCAGGTTTTGTTGGGCCGAAGGGGTCCAGAGGAACTATTGGACACACGGTAAAGTGGAACAACAATGACTGAAAATACACCAAAAGTCCACTTGAATTGCAAGCGGTTTACATTATGACATGTATTAGATGGTGCAATTTATGATGAAATATTTTTGAATTTAGGGAGCTCCAGGTCGAATGGGTCAACAAGGGGAAGTCGGTCTTTCAGGCTATGAGGTAGGATTATGTTGTTTGAAATTATTAGATTTAATAAAAATGAATACAATTATATTTGGTTTGCATAATCATTTTGTATCGCATAATTTCTGGGTGTCTATTTTCACAGGGTCATCAAGGACCACAAGGTCCGATGGGGTCTACAGGACCAAAAGGTGAAAAGGTACACCTCATTCACTTTATGTGCAAAATGGATCTCTTACTCTTTCTTTGTGCCTTTAGTCAGATCCTCAGTTTTACCACAGCACCAACCAGATATATCACATTGTTGAGCCAAGGAGCCCAAAAGCAGCTGGAATTTCTGTATTACGTAAAAGATCAATATTCTCACTGTTTTGATTTGTTTCTACAGGGAGAGCAGGGGGATGACGGGAAGAAAGAGGGTCCTCCTGGTCCTCCAGGTGACATAGTAAGTCACGTTCGACTTACTGTTTCGTCTCTCTGTATTGTCTATCGTCTGTGATGTATAAATTTAGTCTTTTACAGTTAATTTACACATGTCTAATTTTTTAGGGACATCCAGGTGATAGAGGAGAGAGGGGGGAATCAGGAGACCCAGGGTATAAAGTAGGTACCATCACTCCAGATTACTTTAAAAAAAAAATTAATGTAGATGTTTTGCATTATGGTATTCATAGTCAGTTGTTGTATTTTAGGGTCAAATTGGCGTTGATGGAGAACGAGGCAGACCTGGAGCTCCCGGGTCACCAGTGAGTGTCAAAACATGTGATTTATACACACAGTTCTGTCATTCAAGTTACACAAACACAACATATGTTTACACAGGTTGCCTTCATATGCTTTAATTTGCATAACTGTGCATTCCAGGGGCAACCTGGACCTCGAGGGCAACAAGGACCCAAAGGTTCCAAAGGAGATCAAGTAAGGATGTGAAAATAAAATCATGTGTTTTTGTCTGAAGTGGAAGAAAACTTTGCATGTGTGTGTTAAGGGTTATAGTTTAATTGGACTTAAGATACAATATGTTCAAGCTCTCAGTTGTAGAATATAACTTACTTTATTAATGGATGTTTAAATGTAAATTTGGACTGTTGATATTTCTACATCTTCCTCCTATTATTGGTAAAAGTCGCTGTGTTAAAGTGTGTTTGTGTTTGCATGAATGTGTTATATTAAAGAAATGTCTAAAGAAATATATTAGTAATATAACCCAACGATATTGCATATAAATCGGCAATACCTTAAACAATCTTTGTATGTGTTTGTCTGTCTGTTCTTCTCTTTTTATGCAAATCATTCATCCATTTTACTTCAAATTTAGTAGGTGTATTACTGATGACATCATTACATCAAGAAGTGCAGTTTAGAGGATGAAGTAGTACTTACAAATGATGGGCAGATTTTTGGGGCCTATGATCTCTTATCCCCTTTTCCTTTTTGACCCGACTATAAAAGTGTCACCAGTTTAGACAGCACGGTTTACAACAGCATTCTAAAACTATTTACCTCTGCTAAGGATGAATAAGATATTTCAGGATTCAGATCTGGATCTGGATTGGCATAACAGTTAATCACTTTTAAATTGGGCCTTACTTCTATTTTTTTTTTTAAATGTTAATGAAAATTTGTTCATAACCTGTTGGAGTAATAACCCCAGTTAATCACTTTTGAATTGGGCCTGACTTTTATTTTTTTTAAATTTTATTGCGAATCTGTTCACAACCTTTTGGAGTAATAACCCCCTGATAGAGGTTATGCATGCACCTTTAAAGGCAAATATTAAACTGAGCATGTCTATGCTGTGGTATAATCATTTAATTTAATATTGCAATATCGGAGAGTTTCTTCTTTTACCACTGTAAACTGTCACAGGATGTTTGCTGAATTTGTTGAGAGAGCTGAACTCATGTAAACATTACTAATTTTGATTAAACAGTTGCCTTAACATCAGCACGTCTCTTTCTAGGTAGTGAAAAGGATCTAATATTGCGCACAACTACATGCATCATAAGCAGTGTACTTCAATCAGCCTTAAACTACTGTAATACACCACTGTTGTGCTGTTGATTTTAATTTTGGTCTCAGACCAAAATACCAGGGTTGAGAAATGTAAGAGTTAGAAAGACACAAGACTCATTGCACATTTGAAATTATGAAATTTCTTTTCTTTCTGTTTAGGGTCAGAAAGGCAAAAAGGGTCAGTTGGGACAAAAAGGAGCCAGAGGAACAGAGGTATGAAACTAATTGTCTGTGAATCGTGAGCTGCATCATCGGGCTGCAATATGTAATAAATGTCTTGTAAACTACCATCCTTAAAAAAAGAATTGCATTGATTATGCTTTTTTTTTTTAAATGAGGCATAAACAAAACAAAAATGGATTAATTTAAACAGGTGAAAATTATTTTTATAATGTAATATAAATGTTTTTAATGTAAAAACCACCTACAGCTAGAAATCACACATCAAAGAGATCCACATAGCCCACTTGTTATGCTAAAGTCTAGTAAGGTTATAAGCCCTCTGTTCTTTTCAGGGTGGGGGTGGTCTTCCTGGTCCTAGAGGTGTTGTTGGCCCTGAGGGGCAGGAAGGAGTGCCCGGGGTGGATGGAGTCCCAGGAAAAGATGGCAGTAAAGGCATGCCGGTGAGACTATTTCATCAACCTGATTTATATATCTGTTTGTTGATAGATATACTACCTTTTTGTAGAAGTTTAAGTATTTATCCTACCACACACTACGTTAATATG
>JAPMNP010697418.1:0-12421 GCA_029874935.1 Atherina boyeri | reverse complement strand
CTATAGAATAAATTTGTCTAAAAATAGATATGAGATAGGAAAAGACAGTTTGTGAGATCTGAACACCAGCACACAGATCTTATTTTACGATACGTCTAAACGACAGACCAACATCCTGTGCAGTCACTGATAACGTCCGCAGTGCAGAAGTGAAAGGCCGTGTGGTGTAAAACCAATTAAGCTCAAGTATGTAAAAGACAGCGAGGGGAATGATACAATACACATGTATCTATCTCTTATAAGTTATGAATTCATTAATGTTCAATCATTCAGCTTCAGCGACAAAATTAATATCAATTTTGGAAATTAATAATAATAATAATTCAAAAAACAAAACAAAAACATGCCAAAATACTAACATGGAGAAGAGGGCAAAAACTAAAAACTAAATCAGACTAGCATGCAGTAAACTCCATCTACCTCACACTACGTTTTCCTCTACTATGTGCATTTCTGGAGCTGCCGCTGCCCTGCAACATACTGAGGCTTGCTTCAAACATGCAGTCCAGGCTTTGGAAAGTAACAAGTTTAAGATCACTTAATTTTGAACTTTGTTAATTTAAAAAAGGTAGACAAATGTAGCAGTTTACTAAAATCTATATTTTTCATTTATTCTGTTAGAAAGGTTTAATATGTGGGAAGTAACATTTAGAAAAGTAGATATTTTTCTATACAGTTTTTTTTTATATACCTCTTATATGCAATCCAGGATTTTGAAAAGAGTATAAGTTCAAATATGTTGCTGCTGAATAAATCTTAAAAACATATCACATGATATGTGCATTTTTGGGAAATATGGCTCCTGATATATTCTGTAGTCAATGTCATCATTCATCTCTTTCACATGGTCTGGTGTTTAGAAAAAGCAAACTAAAAGTCGGCAATATTGAATAAAAAAATCTTAAAGAATTGAATGGGGTTGAAAGCGTCCCAGCACAACTGGAATAGGCACTTTTTTTTATAAGAGTATTGATTAAGTGGATTTTAAATTGAATCAGTGGTTAATTTTTTTTTCTTTAGATGCCCCTCAAACTAACATTTTGGACTGAAATTGCAATTCTAATATTTACGTCTTTTAATTATCCCATTGACATTACGGAAGAGATTGTATCATTTCTGATTCACATGTGAATATATTTAAAATATCTAGATGAATCTGCCCACCCATGTCGGTGATGTTTCTATACTCGTGGATCTTTTATCCCAAGCATAACCTGTTCCGGAGCAGGTTAACCGGCTTAAGTTACCATGGTGATTTACTCTGGTAAGAAGTGAACCATTGTCGTAGGACAGAAAATCCAGGGTTAACCCTAAAATTACCGCGATAAGAGAAAATCCAGCTTCGTAGTACAAGCCTCAGGTTTGGCTGGAAGAAGATTTACTGGAAATTGCATGACGTCATCAAATTCCACGGACTGAAGAAAAGGAACGTCAGAATGTTGTCCCGCCCTAATAAGTGCAAAGCAGGAGTGTCAAAGAGATGTCCATCATGGTGTGTGAATACGAATGCTTTGAGAAGACATCTAATCAGCTAGAGGTTTGTGGAAATTTCTCCATTCATGACCCTGCTCTGATCTTGAATATGTCATGAGAAATATGCATTTAAAATCTCTTAACACAGATGCAATGTTAATGTCAGCTGAATCATGAACAACAGACTCAGAATAGAAAATAATCAGGCCAGCAATTGGATTGTTCCTCTTATTTGTGCCGCCGTAACAGAAACATACAGATAAAGAACTGCGATAGATGGTTGCAAAAGACCAAAAGCACATCTGGTCAACTGTCACATGTCCATCTGGTAGGTTCCTATTACTCTTAACTACCATTTTAATTATAATCATAAGGTTATTTTTATTCAAAGTTTGATTTGAAGAGAAAAACTAAAACATGGTCCATTTAATCTGTGCTGACTGAAAAATCAGCAGGGCAAGACTAATGATCAAGGGTTACAGCTTAAGTTCAGAGGAGAACACTATGGTGTGCATGTGACGGCGTGACTGTTTCACATATTCATGCTTATGTCTGCGTGGCGAAATGGTTGACAACTTCAACTTGTTGGAAAGAAAATAGTCCCAGTGTGATAGCAACAAGATTTGTGGAATTTCCATTAGTAACAGGGTCATGATTTCCGAAAAGAGCAACTGGGCAGCTTACATAAAAAAAAAACACAATCAAGCAACAACACTACAGGTCAAATGAGTTTTATATGCACTGTATGTAACACTGCACACAGGCTGCTCCAAATGAATAACACTGTGAGGGTAGTGGGCTAAAGGTGAGGTAACCACATGTGAATTCTCAGAAGTTTCTTTGCTTTCTAGATCAAATACACAGCATGATTAAAAGGAGCATTTCACCCATGGAAACATCAATCTTTATTAAAAGTGGGTCATATTTGTAGTCGAAATGTAACATACATTTCGAATTATGCCTATCTGACCAAGAAAATACTTCCTAGGACATGCCAGGAGAAAGGACTTCCTGCTTTCGATGATGTAAAATGACGATTTTTAGATCATTTAAAGCAGGAAGTGCAACACTGAAATCCTAATTTCTCCTGCCTCAGGGGAAACTGAGGGTAAAATGCACGACCATTCAAAGACATGACTAGGTTTCCAATGATACAAAGCTTCATGCAAATGGGTGAAGTTTCCCTTTAAATACATAGTTGAGACAAACTATTGTTAGAATTTGACATAGGTATTTATCTGGACCGCCATCCTTGTCTCGATATACATGCACAGCAGGGGAATCAAGTCATTGACCGAACTACGTTTGACTCTGCAACGTCTGTTTGAGAAAAATGTTGACGACATTCTGACACTTCTAACTTTAAGTCAAGATGCGTATAAACTTGATTTAATCCCCAATTGTGTCATCTGGGTTTTGAGAGCTTTAAGTTAGCATGATTTTGGTCAGACTAGCATGTTTATCTGCATTTTAAAAACCTGGTTTAGGTCCGATTGTATGTTTACATGCATGAGTGAATATAGCTCTATTTACCTATCCAGATCAAAAACACAGAATTGTTCAAACCAAAAGCATATAGGCTGCTTTAACATGCTGCAAATAGGTCATCAGCTAAAGATCAGTTTTCATGGGGACAACAGTGACACATTTAAATCCAGGATGAGCAGCACGACGGGCTGATTAGTTTGTGACCCCTCAGTTTGGTGGTAGCTGCTGGAGTGATGAGTGATTGATTTCAATCCTGGATCTAATTACAATGTTGAGACACTAATTAAGGTTAGAAAAGTTGTGTCCTTGCTCTTGGGGCTTTGGTGACCTCAAACGGGTACCAGCATACAAATCCAGGTCTTTTCTCCACAAGAACATGCACAGCATCACAATGACCCATGCCCAATAGTGTCACAGAAATATTTATATAATATATATTTACATAATAGATCTGTTTTATTAATAAAATGCCAACATGAATTCAAAGAGGTTTAAAAAAATACTGTTTTGTTTGTCTTCGAGCTTCGTTGAGGCTCACCTTTGTACACAAAAGATACTCATTTGGCAGACATTAGCAAACTTTAAGGATAGATTAAAATTCACAAGATAATTCTCATTCAAATGCATTTGGATCCTACTGTAATACTTAATAATCAGAAAATCTCTTGGCAGAGATGCATCGCTTTCTCTTTGCAGTCCCTATCTCCTCCCCCACAGTGCATGAGCTGCCTGAATGGGCCTCTGGCTGAAACTGGGCTGGTGGGAAAATGGGAATGTGGTGATTAAGATTGGGCCTATATGACCTCCCAGCTAAAAATACACTGTTTAGTCAAGACCACTGCCAAGAAATTCTGGACTAGGCAGAGAGGAGAGGGAAAAAGTCATGTTTTGAGACCAGAGGAGGAGGGGTGCGTGACAGGAAGTCTAAGTTTGTGACTGAAGAAGTGTGTGTTGTCAGCAAGAAATCTTATGACACAGAGCAAGTGATGCTTTCATTTGAATGAAGTCATTCTGAGTGTGAAACACTGAGATGAAAATGAAAACCTTCCATAAAGTATCCATTTTATAATGTAAACAGGGCCAGTGTGTGATGGTTGGATGGTTGACCGGCAAGACGACAGACATCCAGACACGCAATTACAAGGGGCCCACTTTTAAGCTCTTCATGCAAACACCCACTTGTTTCATGAATGCACGCCATCTCACACGCATGCATATATTCGCTGACATGAAATACATTCCTAAACACTGTTCTCTTTCAGTCATAGTTGCCTAATGGCCTACTTGAGAAAGAAAAAAAAAAAGTCAAGCTTTTTACTGTCAAGAGCTGTCTAAGAAGAGGGGAGAACCTCATGACAAAGCAGATGGGACCAATGATGAGAAAATAGATGAAACCCTCAAGAGTCCATTTTTCATTTTTGGTACAGTTTGTTCTTTGCCTCAGTCAGGTTATGAGAAGGAACTTGAGAGTGAGGAAAGTGAAGTGAGGATGAAAAAATAGTGATGATGTAAGATAGATCTGAGTGTGAGCGCAACAGGAGGGAGCTAGCAGCTTTCTGCAGACTGAGACACATTGGAGTGTCTGCCTGAAGAAACATGTCCACTACCTTCACACAGACTCTGGGATTGACTGAGCTCAGCACAAACACACCAAATGTATCCTGTGTTCTGCCAGCAACAAGACTCACGTAAAAGCTTGATAAGGAAATTTACAGATCAGGCATTTTGAAAGTTAATACGGGAATTCCAAGAAAATATGTTGCATATGAAACATACTAGTTTTAACTTCTTCTGATGACACCATCCTTTGGACTCAGATCATCATCAGTGAAATAATCATTTCTTAGATCTTAACGTGTCAAAAACTAAAGAAAAGATCATTGAATTGGGTTCAGATTGATGACTTCTAAAAATATATTGGCACTATATTTCCATTTATAGCTGAAATTCAGAGAAAACACAAAGCTTATTGTCAAAGGGAACAGCAAAGTTCCTTTTTCTACATCCTTTTAATGCCTGAAACCATTTTATGCAGCTTTTATGATTTTTTAATTGAAAGCCTTTTAACATTTTCCTTTATGTGTTGGTTCAACAGGCTGTCTGACAATGGTGTTGAGCTGTTCTATTCCTTCACTAAGTGTGCTCTAAAGGTTATTGGTGTACAGCAGAGGAATTTAGGCACAATCTGGGAGAAATACTGTAAGTAATTGAAAAACAAAACTGATCAGCCAACTCAGACCACATTCTGTCGATCATGTTCTAACAGTTCTTGTTGATGCTTCATGCTATACCAAAAAGTTTTCTATTCCCTTTGCTGCTAAACTTTTAACCAGAGCTTCCATCCATTTTAGATGAAATTGACCTATTTTTAGAGTACTTTTAATTTATTGGATGAATGTATGAAATTTTGTTCATTGGATTTTTTAATCATGGATTTTTAGTGATAATATTAATTTGATTCTTAATGTTTCCTTACTGATCATTGGTCATTGCATTGGTTGTTGTTTATATGCAGGAGGGAAAGCTGCAAAGAAATTGCCCATTTTGAATAAATAAAGTGGTCTCAACTCAACTGAACAATTCTTTATTTGGTTTTGATGGATCATACTAATGTCTAGAAAGAAACCTACACTCTTCCTGTATTTTAAATCTGTCGCATCTAACAGAAGTGGGGAGGTCCCCGACTGAACTGAAACCAAAGTGATGGGGGGAGTCGAGTATCAAGTCAATTTGTGACTTCAATTCATAAGGTCAAAAGTATAGTACACTGTTCAATGAAGAAAAAAAAAAGGAAAAAAAGTGTGTCAATTATGATTAAAATAGTCAATTTTGTAGAAAAAAACCCTCTGAACACAGAAATGCTTTGCAAATGTAAAGATGTTTCCATGTGGTTACATTAGGCGGCAAAATAATATGCTTGGTGTGAATTATATTATCTGAGCATCGTCAACCCCATCAATCCAAATTGTGGCATTTTCCGAACGGACCCACAATAACAATGTGTTTTCATGTTGTTTAATCATACAGGGATACAGCTGAAGCTAACAGGCCCGTTGTAACCATGGACTCGGCCAGACTCCTGATCTAGCCCACAACACTCAGCTGGATTCATGTAGCCACCCCCCTGTTTTGACAGAGGCAGATCTACATCCCCCCTCCCAGACCACATCAGGCCTTGACTAATTGTCTGAGTATTGCCATGTTAGCCTCAGTTCTGTATGACAAACTCAGTTCATCACCATTAAATCGGAGTTATTTTTAGTGGGACAGTCTAATGTTTCCTTCTCAAGAGTTTCATTCACCAATGCAGTGAAATTACAAAGTGAACCAGGGCCGGTACATGAGACTTGAAAAATAAATAGATTTGGCACCACTTTAATACATTTCAAGATGCTGATCTATCAAAACCCAGCCTGTTCCCTCAATTCAGCTGAACTTCTGGGTGTGTCCTCTGGTTGGCCAGGTAATGACCAAGCACTACACTCTCTAATCTCTGCACTCGGTGTGATGATTACAGCCAGGCTTTTAACACACTCCCTTCTAAAGCAGTAGTTAATTATGCCATGTCGCCCAAGGCCACTGCCACTACACTATAGAAATGACACACGCACACGCACGCGCGCACACACACACACACACACACACACACACACACACACCAGAGCCACACCTCTTCTGGGAGTGAATTGAGGTAGAACTGAGTCACGCAGTCCAGTCTTCACCCCCTCAAGCCTCTAGAGACAGCATGTCCTGTATGACAGGAACAAAAAAAGTCTCCGCTTTAGCTCACCTTCCTAAGGCAGCTCTATTCTTGTTGGGAGTTGTTGCAAGCCCTCGTCTATTCATTTGTGATGTATGATAGTCCAACAAGTCAAGCTTTGTGACTCACTGCCTGTGAGTCGGCAGATGTACGGCAGAGATTGTGGATGAGGGAACAGGGGTGGGGGTGATAAGGGCATGATGCCAGAGATAGAGTGAAGCAGAGCCTGGCTACATCACTGTCTGAGATCACAGCCATGCACCAATAGTCTGGATCAAGCCCACCATGAATCACGCCTTTTCATTGTCACCAGCAAAAACTTGTAAATGACATGACCAGCTGATTACCTTTTTTCCACCATTTGGGAAATTTAACTGACAACCTCGATTAACCATCTTCAAACTAATTGGATTTACCAAATGTGGAAGCTGGTCAGAATGTGATCCGTCACAATCTTCTCGGTTCAGGACGACAGATCGTTGGCAAATGCAACGCAAGTGACAGCCGAGTCCATCTTAGAATGGTAAAACTCAAAGAGTGAAGAGTGTAACGGGTAATAACTAAACAATCTGTAGCACCCCACGGGATGCTGCCAAGGAAGTGAAAATCTAGTTCCGACAGATGTGACTGCCAGAGAATAAATGCAGAAATCCCCATCAATCAGAGGAAGTAAACTTGCAAAAGAGGGAACTATTACTTCCTAAAATATTTTGAGGAAATTGCTTTTTTTCCCTTACCCATTTGTTCCATTGGCTGTGCAAGTTGGCTGAGAAGCAATCACCTCAGCTGGAGTCTGTCAATAGAAGAGAAAAAAAATGCATTAAATAAATGATAACGCAACACAAACGGTCGTCTGTCCTTAGAATTATCCACAGGTTGGAGAGATCTCTCAATGGCTTGCCTTCAGTGGCCATGTTATAGAAGAGCATGCAGTTGTTCCTGGCAGTCTCAGCACATAGCTGCACTGTTTCTGTAATGCTTGGCTTTCACTTGCAAGGGGTAAGCTGGTGGAGAGAAATATGGCATGCAAAACAGGCTAATTTAGAGTAAGAGCTCAGAACAGAGGGATCTTTTATGCTACAGCTGCATGCACCCCAATCTTCACACCCCAGAAAGCTGTAACTCAGACTGGTCATTTTTCTAAGGTTAACCTCAAAATAACCTCATAATTTTGACACTACACACTCATAACAGAAAAAGTTGCCTTCATCTTTTCACTCCACAAGTAAATGGAGAAAGATTGTTAGCTTGACAAAAACCTCTGGGGAGGATGTATATAAATATCACTTTCTTTAGTACAATTTCTGTGTGACTAATGACGATTAAATAATGAACAGAGCTGCAATTCCTGATCAGAAGCGACATCTCAGCAAGGCAGGTATAGATAACATGTTCCACTTATTCTTGGAAAATGGCATTGAGTGGCAACTCAGTGATTAGCCAGATGTTCAGGTCAGATGTTTTATTTAGCCTATAGATGTTCATTTTTGGTTATATTTTATATTGATATTTCAGTTAAAGAGAGACAGAAACTAGAAGTGAGACTTTATATGTGTGCACGAGGATGGCGTGTATGTGTGTGTGTGGGTGTGTGTGTGATATTGCATGTGGATGGACAGTTTGATCAAACAATACCTGGGTGTGTGAATATTTTAATATATTTAATGACTGTTTTTATCTTGTAAAGCACTTTGTGCTACTTTTGTATGAAAAGTGCTATACAAAAAGTTTGATTTGATTTGATTAAACAAGAGTTCCACTGATAGACAATTACAAAAAAAAAAAACATTTTAAAAAAAAATCTAATTTTTCTTTTATAGCCTTCCCTGAACAATCAACTTTTCATTTCTGGGCTCCCCTCTTCAGCAGAATATAGGAAAGGATGTTTCCTTCCACAGTGCTCTAGTCCCTAGATTCCCAACCTGACCTTGGAAAACCTCATCAGACATCAGAGCCTGCCTGTGCGCAGTTTGGACCAATTCCCCGGTGTGCAGAGCAGCACTGTGTGTCCCCGTGGCCTGGCTTGTTGTCTCTGTGAACCACAGCCTTGAGCCAGCTCCTGTGGCTGCCCCGACCCAACTCAGCCTACCTGAAACACTATCCAGGTCAGCTCTGGGCCCCTCACAGATCACACACCACACTTTACTACAGGGCAAACCATCCTAACTATAGCCAGTCCCCTGCAAAAACAGACTACTGCTTCTTTTTAGATGCCTCAAAAATAACAAAGAAAACATGAACTGCTGATTTATAGGCCAGTATGGATTCTTGTGTGTTATAATTGTAAGGAAGATGGACTGGGAAGCAAATGAGGAAATGATTAGGGTTTGGAGAATGAAATTTTATTAATGTTTAACTCAGGGGAGGTTCTGTAAGTGCCAAACCAGCCAGACAAGAATAACTGAACAGTCTCATAAGATGACTTATGAGTAGATGAGGGCACGTATGGTAATTCTCTACCCCTGCCTGCAACCATACAGTAAACGATTTAGCCAAGCCAACAGCCCCAGAGAAGGAAAACTCAGATGGCCATGACTAAAAACAACAAATCAACATTAATAACATCAGCAACGGAAAAGCTATAATTTCATAATACAAACATATTAAATGATCAATAAACTAATGGACAGGTAGAAGAAGTCGGAAAATTTTAAGTCCCTCTCCACAAACGTGACAATTTACAGGAAAACAGCCGTCCAATACAGTTAATGGGCTGTGGGATGGGGAACAAGGATAGCGTGCGATGCAGAGCCTTGGCAAAAGATTTCCCTTTGGACGGGCAAAGGATGAATCACTCCAGACTAGAGCAGAGCATGGAGGGAAAGAGGGAAAGATGCCGTGATGTGTTCGTTCCGTGGCTGACTTCCGTTCTCGCTTTCCCAAGTCTACTCTCTTACTCTCTTTCTCTCTCCCTTCAGCTCTCCTGGGAGGCTGAGTAACCAGGAGGAAATGCTTGGGCTCAGCTAGTGTCGGCCTGAAGACCAGATGTGTGGCCTGGAGGTGGTGAGGCAGAGACTCAACGGAAACTAAATATAAACCAGCGTACCGTGACACCTCTGTAGGCAGAGGCCAGTAGTGATGGTTAATGAGACCCACTCTCGCCAGACTTGGACTGAGCCTAATCCAAGCAACAGGATGCACTGTGAACCTCAAACTGCCTGGGTCTACAGAGTCTGTGGTGGTAGTTTATTGGTGAATGTGACTTAACATTACACAAAAAGCTGAATAAAAGTTTGAACAGAAACACGGAACGAAGAGTGAATGACGGATGTCCTGTCCTAAAATCAGTGCCAAGCTGTCCCAACACTGGAGGCATTCAGCTCAGTGTGACTGTTTGGGCAGCTGCTGAAGAGCAGTTTCTTTGAATGAGGACTGTAAACATGAAGGGGGAAAGGTTCTGACATGGCCTTGTGCTCTTAAGAGCCAAGCCTACACAAGCATCAGCGCTGACTCATAATTCCAACCAAAGCAAGAAGAGTCCTGGCGAAGAACAGTGTGTCGCCTATGTCTGGCACCCTGGGTGCCACACATCATGAAATCCACTGGCAGCATGTTGGAAAACAATGCAGCTTGTGGTGAGGATTTTGGATGTCTCATGGAGGGAGACTCCACCAGTTGTGGGTCACTGTGGTCATCCCTGGAGAGAGGCCTACTAAATGGAGTATTTCAAGTGTTATGAAGACCGAAAGCAACACACACACACATACATACACCAGGGGGGTCTGACCTGCGGCCTGAAAATCGCAGCTGGTCAAACTCTGGATGAAATGAAATTCTGAGTTAACAAGGAAGTGCACCCTTGAGGGGCTTTTCCTGGAAATCCTTGCAGACCATCTCCAACCCTCTATCCTCCACCACCCTTTCTGTCAACACCATGGAAAGCCAAATCAGATCTATATATTCTTAGAATAGGGGCTCCATAGAGGGCAATGATTTACAATGGCTTAGATTTATCAGCTAATGATATTGGCTTAGAGTGGTGCAGCTGTGTCCTTGATTACTGGCAAAGCATCAACCGCTGGCACGGCATTGCAATGTCCAGCACAAACCCGTGACACAGAAACAGGATTTGCAAAAGTAGAGCAAGTCAACTACATGCATTAAAGAATCAATAATCAATATCTCCATTACACCTGGGTGCATTTATCAGGCGGAAATGAGCCTTGTTGAGCCAAAACATCTTCAATTACAACAGTCAATAAAGTGGCCCCTTCAATTAGGAAGTAATCTGATAATCCGAACAGGCCACATGACAGAAGACAGATATAAATCACAGAGATTAATCGAGGCAAGCTATTTTATGGCTCAAGACGAGTTAGTTCATATTCATGAATATTTCCGGGCCTAAATCAAAAGAGGAAAAGGCTCTAATCAGTGATGTAATATAGCTATAGGGGTTAAGGCAGATCTAAAGACAAAGAAGAGGTTTGTAAGTGTGAGCTGGCCCTTTAAAAAACAGCAAAGTCATTCTTAATTTGTGGAAGCTTTTCTTTGACTTAATTCAGCAAAAGAAGCAACAACCAGGCTAGTATTGGTAAGATTGAGATGTTTCCATGCTCAACTATTGTTGTTTCATGGTACTACCAAAAAATAGTGTGCCATTTTAGGAATATGTCATGTTGTTTTGTTTTTGAGTCATTTTACAACATAAAAAGAAAAAGAAAATTGCAAGAGTATAAGCTCGGGGCATGGTGTCAAAGCATGCAATGACACAAGAAACAAAAATGCTGTAATAACAGGCAGCATAACGTGGCTTGTTTTTCATGCAATATTTCATCAGTTCATGCTGTTGCAACTGTCATTTGGGCAGCACTTTGTTCAGCAGGCTTGGCTCAGTATAAAGTGATTCATTACTGATGACAAACAACTAAGCATCATTACAACTTCTTTAGAACAGTTTCTCGACATCCGCTGACATGAACAAAGACACTTATCAAGAATGCATTGTTATCCCAACGACTTGGGAGGAAACAAATATGTTTTGGCCACTTTTCTGACAGCTAGAAGGGTTCTTGGATTTTAATGGACTTTGATGTTTTTGTCAGATCAGCAAACACAAATAATCCTTTTTGTTTTCCTTTAAAGAAAGTAAATAATTTTCTCTGGGTCATCCAATAGCACTTGTTATTCAATAAACATTACACCAAAGCCACAAAGATGAGCACAGGTTGCATTTTCACGAGGGATCCGGGATAGTTACAGGAAAAAGAATGTCTGTATCTCTCTTTAAAAGGCCATCTCCACTGGGATATGTTGCAATGATCAAGTATTGATTACAGATATGGAGCACAGTTGGGTTCCTCTTACCACCAATGGCCAGCCAGATGGTACATTATGAGCAAAACAGACTGTGCTACAGACCAACACCTCACTGAATAGCCCCAAAGAACAGATGTTGCTCTTATCTAAGGGTTGTTGGTGCTGTTAGACTTCTGTTGAGCCAATAACTGTGCAAACTTATCTGTCCCCAACGTTTTCATGCAAATATCTGTAGTGTTGTACTGGTTGGTTGCAAGCACACAAAGGGGTGATAAACAGAAAAGCAGGATATGCAAGTTGTGACTGAAGGCGTTATTACTTTCATTTGCAAAGCCTCATCCCTGCAGGAAAATAAGCTAATGCATATGATGGGGGGGGGGGGGGGGGGGGGGGGGGGGGGGGGGGGGGGGGGGGGGGGGGGGGGGGGGGGGGGGGGGGGGG
>JAPMNP010697417.1:0-11798 GCA_029874935.1 Atherina boyeri | reverse complement strand
GCGTAATGGATGTCAGCAGGCCATCAAAACGAGCCAGAAGAGTTTTAAAGCTGGAACTTCTGTACTGTTGCTTTAAACATCTCAATCCTTGAAAGGTTCCTTAAGTATCAAGTTAACAGGCCAGAGACGGCGTAAAACCTTTTCCGCTAGCACTTATCAGTGACTAACTACAATCAGTGTGTTTTTATGTAAACATTTGTAGGTTTAACTGCTCTGGTTGACTACTCTCTAGTGTACAAGAATGGGAGGGGAATCTATTTATTGCCCGACTCTGCTCAGATAGGTGGAAATATTCCCTTTTCAGCTCATTTGTCATGGCTTTTTTCCACTTGACCTATTACATCACAGACCAAAACAACTAACAGTTTAGCAAGTGGTACATTGGTGCCTGAATTAGACGGCTGTATAACTCTGTAAATTTCATACATGATGTACACTATTATTATTAATTTGAAAAGTAGAGGCATTCTGTGGTTTTTCTCTGCTCTTCTGCTCCTGCTATTGGGTCAAAGCCCAGAGCAGGAACTGGAGAGTATAAGCAAAGCACCAAGATCAGATTAAATATATACATGCAGGAGTAACTCCCAGCTGCATTATTTGAGTCTGAAAAAGCTGATTTAGAATAATCACCGTCAAAATTAGCCTATATTTTTAAATGTATTTTAGTCGGATCAAATAGAAAAATCTTTTTCTTTTCTCATGAAACATACTCATCATTTCAACATTCAACTGTCATCATTCAGTCCCGTAATTTCAGATATGCAAAACAATGTTATTCTAAGACCCGATGACTTCTTGTTGTTGATTCGGTAAGGAACTGCTAATATTTTTACATATTTTTCTGCATTTGTACAATGCTTCTGCAAGCTTTCACTTCGGCAACACTCAAGTCATGATTTTCTCTAAATGAAAATGCACGCACTGCTGGCTCCACTCATGAATATTCCTCGCAGCCTTGTTCATGTAACCATCATGAGGTGTATAGCGTGTCAACAGTTTGGAAAACATCATTTCTCTCGCATAATTGCAGAATTTTCCAGATCAAATTGTTACTAATAAGTTGTCACAGCACATGGTATATGCAGCAGGACATGTGCCAAAAGTTCCCCAGGCGTTATTTCTTACGTGAAAGGCTACAGGGAACAGACATAGGAGTTATTTCCCTAAGGGGAATCACATGTTGTTTGGTATTTTGAGGTAAGAAACAGACCTTTGTCAGGACCTTTTATTGGATTTTGGCCCCTGAGCATGCAGCATGTTTATTCCCCCAGATGGGAAAGCTGAATCTAGCAGTGCTCTGTTGCTCCTTACTGGCCCTAGACAGGATGAATCCACCCCGGGCTAAGTGGGCCAATCCTAGCAGTGAGCCACATTCCTGTGCCCCGTGGTCCAGCTGAGGCAGGAGCAGGACATTAAATCAAATCTAACTTTAAAGAGTCCATAATCAGCTTCTGGTGGTAGCCACTGCCCTATCCAGAGCTGGTTTTAAGAAATGAGGACAAGCACATCTTTGTTTTCCACTGCTCCAAATGTGGGGGGAGAAAAAAAAAAAAAAGAGGATTTTTAAAGATGTGGAGTCGTCTCAGTGTGGAGATGGTGTGAGGTGAGCCCCAGCCAGAAAGCTGCTTTTGTCTGTGTTTTCCTATTTCTTTATTGTGTTTTCCACTCAGTTTAAACAGCTTGTGTCCTCAAGGGCGAGCCGTCGCTTGATGATTTCTGTGGAGACATTCAGTCTGGCCGTACTGTAAATGTGTTTGCTCTGCTCCAGCACAGTCCCAGCTGGCTTCTTGTTCATTGGAGCTACTGGGTCAATTTATGGCTCCTAAAAGGTTTAAAACAGGCAAAAAAAATAGACAGGTATAATTAAGACCAATTTTCCTGCCAATCAATCACTGGCCAGCGGACAACAATCGACTCAGGTTGCTCTGCCAGCTGCTTCTCATGTCAGCCCCTGACCCCAAAACACAGACTGCCCACCGACTCCTAATTAACTACCCTCAATTAAACCCTAATAGGCTGATTAACAGACCCTAAGTTGTGCTGTGATGGCCCGTCGTTTCCTCTCAGTGCCCCTCAGAAATGCATCTTGGCTTTAGCATGTTAATCACCGCCAACTCCCTTTCTCACTCTCACTCTCCTCTTTGACCAGCAGTTTATGGATTATATAAACATTCTCATGTATAATCAGTTTAACATTTTCATAAAAGTATCAAGATAAGTACCTCTGAAATTATAAAGTGTTCAGAGTAAACACTCAAATTTCCCTGTTACAAGCTGAAGCAATTCACTTTAATTACATCAGGGAAACATGAGAAACAGATACGGCTTGTTCTTTCGGTAATTTTCCTATTTCCCCCTTTTTTGAGGAAATCTAAGTTTGAAAAGTTACTAATAAGTTTAATGAATCATATGAGAAGCAGTGCAGAGATTTCTCAGCAGTGTTTCTACACCATTTTTTATCAATGCATCCTTTGTTTTTGTTGTTTCTTTTTTTATTTGTTTGTTTAGTTGTTTTTTTGTTTGTTTTTTTTCTCCATTGGGTTGAATAATTTTGTTAGTTCAGATTACTCCGACTACATCGTCCCAGGACAGAAAGTCCTGAGAGAATTGTAGAAGATGTTTTTTTGAGATAAAGAAGCTAACAGCGTTAGCTGTCCTGTCTGGTTGTGTTTTGTGGTTTGGTGCTACAGTGACAAGACTTCACTGTTGCAACCAATTCAACTGTGTGTAGCGCTCATTTTAGACCAGAAGACATGTACCCAGAGATTTTATGACCTTCCAGATTCATTTAGAAGCCATCAGATGCATGAGACTGATAGCTTTGGCTGTTCACTAAGTGCAGCCACTTATGCTAACACTGGTGCCAGGATGCTTGGCTATGAGACCAGGAGAAAAACAGTTAAGAAATAATGAGAGATTACATAAATGTGCACCGTTTGCTTTGGTTTTCTTTCATTATTAAACCGTTTTCCTTCAATATCTGTCTCAAATTACCCTCCATCTCCGCAGCAAATCTAATGTCACAATACTTGCTTTGCTATAGGCTACAGTGTGTTGTATAACTAATAGCCTTAGAGTTAATCATTGGGCATTTCCTGGTTCTATTTTGTGTTTCCTCGTGTAGTTTAACCACCACCTGTTGCTTTGTTATGAATTGATATGTGATGGCAAACTTTACAGCACTCTACAAACAATATTAGCAATTGTTAGCTCACTATTTTTTTTCTAATTTTGTCCTTTGCTGATTTCTTTGCCTGTGAAAGACATAGCTAGTATTTATAAGGCTGTTCTTTTACTAGTTCTTTCTGCTTGTTTCTGCATTTTAAGGCATTGTCCACACTTAAAAAGTTATCTCACAAAACAAAGATATTTTTTATATGATTTTGCCTCTTATTCACATGAAAGCACAGATTTATGGCATTGAAAACAATTCTTGCAAAAACCTCCGACCAAAGTGAAGATTTGCAAATAGTTCATGAATCTGCTTGTGGAGGTCAATAAAGGCTTGATCAAAGTAGTTTTTTGTCCGTTTGGAGGTGATGAGAAACGTACGTGATTTCTTCATACATGCATAGTTGCCTCCATTATTTGCGTCAATTTGGACTCCTGCCTAATTCTATACACTTTTTATTCACTAGATGCAGTCACAGGAGCTATGTGGCGAGGGCTACTCCCATAATGCAACGGGGGAACAACACGGACAAGCTCACAAAGATGCTGGAAACTTAATAAGGTTGTCATGTTGGCAATCTGTTAATAATAATGACGCTGCATGTCCACAACCCCCCAGCCCCCACTTTCACGCTAGTTTGAAGTTTCCTTGTTTACTCGCTTTTCTCCCCACGGTGATGCATGATGTCACTTCCTCCTAAAATAAAGAGGGACCAGATGAAAAAGAAATCTTCCTCACTACTCCCCCCAAAGGCCATCATAAGTATTTCTTTGCTAACCGAGGAAACGGACGAGTTTATCCGTCCATTTTACTGATCTCTGGACGAGACGATCCGACATAAAGCAGGTGAAGGACCAACGAAAGCTATCAATTATCTGCGTCCGTTATGTAGGACTATGAATGATACTTAATTGGGTTTATAGTAATATAGGTTTTGAAACGTAACTGCCTGCGACAAAAGTGTTGTGACCTCACGTGTGCGACCTGTGTTTACCCTCGGAAATGGCGTGAATGTGCTGACAACGTGTGGATGGATTTATTGTTCTGGAAACGAGGTGTTGTGGACCGAAGGTTTTTTCTTGACGGAGACGGGAGGTTATTCAGTTTCACAAAAACCCGGCTACGTGTGCATGTGGCCAAAGTCCACAGGGTTGCTAACCTACAAGTTACAATCTAAGCAGGAAAGCTTTACATATTCATTCTCATATTCATTTCTAATGGCACATATGATGAAATAAAGATCTGTCTCTTCCTCACCAAATTGACTATAATCTGTTAACATACGATGAAACTCCATGACGCTGAGAGACTATGGCTTAATGTGCACATCACTGCTTGAGCTTGTCTTCTATCTTTTCCTGCAACTGCACTAAAAATAGTTAAATATGTCCGTATTTGAGATGATCACAGTAGGAATCTCACAAGGGAACACAACCTAAATAGGAAACAGGGGCAAAGGCATAAAATGATCTGCTTAACGAAAGTGATGACAGTTTTTACCACATTTATCCCCTATTGTGTAGACTACGGTTAAATATGTTGTGTTACTGCATCTAAGAAGTTGTAAATCTCTCTGCTTGGTTTCTGCTGCCGAAGAGCCAGAAATCTCAAAGATTTATTCCTCTCATTTTTGTCTCAGCTTTAAGAACAAAGAGAAGAAATAACTTACGATAGTAAAATACGTCACCAGGGTAGCTGTCAAATAAACGGAGAGTCTTTAACGTAAGGCCTCTATACGGGTAGTATATTCTACTTAGAGTTGATAGATAGAAGCATTAGCGCAAACATAAAAAACAAATTAAAAATGGCGAGTAAGGGACCACACCATGGGGGGAAATTATTTAAGTGAAGAAACAAGCTGCCAATTTAAGTATAAATCACAAGATGTTGTTTTGTTTGAGGTTAGATTTTAAACATTTTGTCATATATAGATTCAGCTGAACAATGCCCGCAGTTGTGTCTCCTCCGACACAACTGGATTCCCGTGAGACTCTTTAATAAGCAGTTCCAACAAGATGATGACACATGCAGGGACTTTCCTGTTTTATTACACTTATTCCACGTCTCGCTCATTGGCAGCAGACACTGTGACACGTGTATTTGTTTCTATGGAAATTGCTATATGCTGACAGTAATTTCAGCATGGTTTGTGTGGCGCTCTGTGATCCAACATTGGTCTTACAGCAGATTATAGGCTATATATTTTACTCATCAATCACTATGCCGGAGTATGCCTGTCTACATCTCGTATGGAACCATTACAGTTGCTCCACAAAGATGATGAAGTGGACTTAATTTCTTTTCCCACAGCACTGCATGCCTTAAGTATCAACTTGCTCTTACTTATGCTCAGTAGAAATGACTCATTCTTTTACAAAGTGACAACATTAATGCACAAGAAAGCCTTAACAAAAGCTGTTGCCAACTTTTTACTTACTTCCTCAAATTTCTTTTCTTTTCTATTTTAACACTCAAAACTAGGACCTAAAACAGACCCCCAAGGAGTTCTATTAACTACAACCGGCTGAAATTATTGCAGTGTGTTCATAAAAAAGAACGGAAATCACTTCCTGTAGTTATAAGAACTATGAAAAAGGTTTCTGGGGTCCGGAATTAATTATTTCACGAAATCCTGCCACTTCCCCCCAGGTACAGCAAATTATATAGATGGTATGTGCTTTTTTGACCGCATGAACCTTCGTTTCTGCGGTTTCTTTTGGTGTACCTGACGGTTCCAGCGCATTTCGGCATAGTCCATAGATGTTGCCATGGTAATGCCAGAAGTCGGCATTTGCACTGTTTTTCTCTGTGTTTTGAATACAATTTTCTATGGTGCATTTTAATTGAATGGAATAAAGACAACCTATGCATCAGTAAGAAGCGTCGATTCTTTGTGACCAGAGTAGTTACAGGCGAGGTGAGTTGTCATGGTTCCTGCAGCTGCAGGAGGGAGGCGGGCTCTACAGGATCCTTGCTGCTCTGCTACATTAAGTGCAACGAAGGTACAGTAGCCTTTAATGGGTCAATAGCAGACTTGTGCAAATATGTCAGAGATCCATTTAATTTGAATCAGGTGTTTTGAAGCAGGGAAACTTCTAATACCTCGAGTGTAGTGGGCCTTGAGAACCGAAGTTGGGGATCCTTGGTCTAGGGTGTACAAATGTCCTCGATCTGTTTTGTCCAAATGTATCTACTGAAAAAAAAACTCCAATTATACTATTACCTGCATTGACCATTCAGCTTATGGTGTTCTATGCTTGGGACGACATTAGCTATTTGGTTAAATCTTTAGAATATATCATCCATCCATCCATTATGTATACCGCTTTATCCAATTCAGGGTCGCAGTGTTGCTGGAGCGTATCCCCGCTATTAGCAGACAAGAGGCAGGGTACACCCTGGACAGGTCGCCAGTCCGTCGCAGGGGTAGAATATATCAGATTTGCTCAATCACTTTAATACTTTTACACCAGCCACATAACCTAATATTAAGAAATGAGGAATTTTCCTCCAGGTTTTCCAAAGGGTGTCGCTTCTTTGCCATTCTGCCACTCTAGCAAGTCTAAAGGGTGAATCCCATTTCACCAATTGCCCCCCCCCCTCCGTTTTTGTACATTCGCGTTTAGGGGAAGGAGTGTCCCAATCCCTGTTAGGACCGAGGGGTAGGGGCAAGTGGTCAGGCTTAAAACGAAGAATTTTCAGAAGCACATTTCAAATGGAGGGGTATGTCACATTTCCAAATAAATTCACAAATGTAAGTATTTTCTCCATCAGTAAAGTATTTAAAATTTACGACAACCGTTGTGTTGTCTATTTTAAAATTTTCTTAAATGTGTGATGGTCATTTTCTTCATAAAATGCTCCAAAAAAAACTGTGATTTCAGTCACGTTAATGTTAGCAGGCTGATCGCTAGCAGTGTCCTGTTAGCAGCCCATATCATTTACAGAGAAAACATTATCAATAAAAACTTTGGCAACTTGTTGCTGGTCTCCAGTTACATTGAGGGTGTCATGAGATACAACATATGTGGGAATGTCCTGCACAGAACGGATGTAACGTTAACATTAGCTTGTAACTTTAATGTAGCAGTGTATTTGTGACTAAGTGATGGAATGATCCATGAAAATTAAGTTGTGAAGGAATTGGCAGCATCCATGCTGCAAACAGTTGCCCAGGCAGGAGAGATCACCATGGAGACGGCAGGATTTCCGGCAACAGCTTGTTACGTCTGCTTTCGTAAAAGCCAGTTTAAGGGGAGTCCCAATTTATAGGGGTTGACTTTCAGCCATCCCCTAGTAGCTCTGTTTTAAAGAGCAAGGGGTTAGGGTAAGGGGTAAAAAAGAGAAATGCGATTGGGCCTGAAGCTATTCTGAATGAAACTTAATCAGACACCACAGATTGCAGCGCTGTGGTCTTGTCGGATTCGGCTGCCAGCAGATGTTGGGTTTCGTTTTTATTGAGGCTCCATTAGGACCCGACAGATGCACAACACACAGGATTGACATCACCGCACATAATTGTCCCTCCTGTAAATGACAGATGTTCGGTAATATCAGGACTAATTGGAATACATGAACACACACTGACTTGAAAAATCAATTGCTTTGGCTTAGCTTTTTTTATATACAGTAGTCCTGCAGTGCAAGATGAATGGGGCACTTGCTCCCTTTCAGCTTTAACCATCTCTCTTTGGGAAATGGTGTTGGCTTCTAGTCGTGTCCCAGTTTGGTGTGTTGCAGTAACCGGGATAGGGCCGACAGTGGTGGGCCACAGCTACAAGCAGTGGACTGGCATCCCCCTTTCAAAATGTTTCCTCCCTCTGTCTACTAATCCTAACAACAACCCGCCTCCATCGCTGCCGTTCTCCTCGGCCTCTCACGAGAGGGTCTAACGCTCCTAGCCAATTTGTGAAGCTGGCGGCTGCTTTGCTGCCTTTTTCTCATGCAAATGTGTGCAAATCGGAAACATTGTTAATCAGCATGGTTCTCCGTCTCTGTTACGCCACATTGCCCTGGCCTTCCACTTGTACCCCTAAGAGAGATGTTCCCTCTCAAGTGTTACTTCTCTGTCTCATTCAAGACTTCCTCTTTCTCCTTTTGACAAACAGCCTGGAGGAATGGTTGGCGGCGGCTCATTGAACAAGCTTTTCGTGGATGGGGGGAAAAAAGAGAGGGAGATGTTCTGCAGACGCCTCCTTCAGACATCCCTGCTAATGTCTTTTTCAATTTTTTTTCATCATTTGATGAGTTATTTCATGCTGGGAAGTACAGTATGCTCCTTCCTTCTCTCCCCTTTATCTGAGAAAATACAGGTGCTTTTTCTGCAAGTGCACACTTCTCTGAACTTTTATTCCACCTGTGCATAAGCAGCTATGAAAACCACATGCTCTTTATGCCTGAGATGAAACAGAAACTGCTTTCCTCTGTTCTAAATATTTCAGGGATTGTGCCTAAAAGAGTATACTACAGTATTCAGTATTCCGACTCCATCTGTGAATAGCTGGAATCCAAAAACATTAATAACTTGCTCCTGTCTTCACACCGATCCTTGTGAGTTCTGATTTCATGCATGCGTTAAAACTAGTACACCTCATACATGGGGTTAAAAAGGTTGTATCCACAAACCTGACACTCGATAGTGCTCGGATGAAGAGAGTCTCTGGCAGGTTCAGGAGAAGCCCAGGACCACCGGCTGAGAGTACAGAGCCCCATGCCAAGGCCAACGCCAAGGTGTCAATAAGGATACTTTTCCTCCAAGCTCACAGAGGGCTGCTTTGATTAGAGCCACTGCAAGTATATGGAGGATTTAATCAGAGAGGTATGTCTGAAAAGGTAAAGGGAAGCCATTTTGTCTGTATCTTGGAGTCAGATCCAAGCAGATTTTCCCTCCGTATTCTAGCCAAGCAGCGGCGTGATTGATATGTGCAGGTGGTAAAGGATATCCCCCAGAGTAATGGTTCCAACCGAACTTAAAAGAGAATTTTTTCCCTCTTTGCCATTTTATGAAAACAGTTGTCCCAAAGCGGAAAGCCGGAGCAGGCAAAGAAAAGAAAAAGAAGAGTCATTTAACCTCTAATGTCTCTAATGTCTCTAACGTCATGCCTGTCTCTGCTCGACAATAGGCCTTTGTAACTCAATTTGAGGCTCCTTCTTTTTTTAATGTTCATAACACCATAAACCCTGCTGCCTTAGGCTTACGTTCAAATGCAGGGAAATGAAGTCTTTTGTCACTACGCTTCTGTATTCCCTTCCTCTGTGACAGTTTACAGCGAGAATAAATGGAGGCAGGCTGAAGGTGCTCCGAGGGAAGAAGGAAAATTATTGCAGGAGTGTTTTTCTTCTGCTTTTGCTAAATCGTGAGTTCATGCCGAACATGAGCGCAATCGCGTGCCATAGATTGCAAAAGGAAAGTTTTCAGTCTTGTAGAATATCTGCTTATGTGTCTATTTATACCGAATGTTCGTATAATTTACTGTTAGCGTTGGGGTTAATCTGCCAAGAACCAGGCTGCCACCATCACTCAGACGCAGCTCAGATTTACATCAGATACCCATTTGTCTTGTGTTTTCATATCACATGGCATCATCTAGCTGCCTTCTGCCAGGACATGCACTTCTGGTGATAACGGAGCAAAAAACATTGTGGGAAATATGAAGCAGGACTGATGCAGATAAATTAAGTGGCTGAGATTATGAAAGAAAGGCTTCACTGATTCCGACTTTCTGAAGTTGAATTACGTCTCATTTTTTTGATGAGCAAGCAGAAAAAAGTAGAAAATTATTTTTTTTAATATGTCTTTGAGAGGATGAGGTCCTGATTTAACACAGTGGCCCCTCCACTCTGCAGCTATGCTATATCAGGCCAACAGCTGCTGTCTCTCAGCAAAGGCATGCTGACTGCTGGGGCTCGGCTTCCACACACACCGGATCTTACACAAGGCCCTTTATTTTTGGGCTTATGACTTAGAAAAAACACACAAACCCAGCTCTTCTTGGACTTAGTAGAAAAAATTCAGATATTTATTTATGTTAGTCAAGAAACTTGGACGCACTGCTTGAGCAATAGTGTTTTCTGCACTGCAGAGCTGCTGTCTCAGGCTGAAGTTGAGCTTTTTTAACAAGGTATCTCAGGTAAAGAGTGTGCGTTGCGCTCCACAGCTCAAATTCCTTGAAGTGGAGCCAAAGAACTGTAAACCCTCTCGCAGCTGTCCCTTGGCACATCAAGACAAGGCCGTTATCTGATTTCTTTTTTTTCTCTTTTCTTTGGAGAAGTTCTGTTGGTGCTGTCTGAAGTGCACGGCTGCAGCTGAGTCTGTTCAGAGACCAGAGTCTTGCACAACATGCGGTGAACGTCAGTGGGGTGGCCACACAGGACAAAAGCTCCACACTGTCACGGTTCCTCTGTCCAGATTCAGCTGTCCACTCTTTCACTCCATGGTTTCGGTTTCTTCAAACATTATCAGTGAGTGCTAAAGCAGCCACATGTGTGGCTGAATCCTGAAGGTAAAAAATGAAAGCCTCTCTGTCTCATCTGGACCTCCTCCCAGCCCCGTACCTCCAAGTGGTCTGCTCGCTCTTGCAGACAAACCACAAAGACAAACTCTCATGCTCTGCTTCCCTTGGAGAAGCTTTTCACCTCCTGTAGGAAACATGTCCAGAACTCTCACTTTTCAAACGATAATTAGGAAATGCTCATGGTTAACCCCCCTGAGTTCTTGTTTCAGGTAAAGGGGTTAGACAGCGAAGTGGTTCCAGACTGTTAATGTCTGTCGCAGCAACAAGACGGAGCTCTGTGATTATTTTGGCGCAGAGGTCCAAATAAACCCGGCGTAGGTCATGACCTCACTGATCTGAACCAAATGTGCTGCACTTTGTGACCTTTGTTAAAAGATTTAACTTTGCAGAGTGGTTTAGCATCAGCAACACTAGACAATTTCTTCTTCGAAGGACTCGTTCTCCTGCATCGAGAAAGGAGCTGCCCAAAAACCTGCCCTTACTCATACACTAGTTTATTTACTCAGCGTCATTTGTCAGGGAGTCATCAGGCAGGTTTTCGGAAGAATACAATCCTTATTTGAGCCAACCTTATGAAGGCTTCCTTAAAGGCAGAATCTGTAAGATTTCAAGGTGATTCTTCCCAACAACAGGTGGCAGTATCGAGCATCTGTGACTGGACTTCTTTTTTTCTTTTTTTTTTTACCAGTAGCTTACTCTGGCGGTGATATCAGTCGCTTTGAAGGGGCTTCATCCATGCTTTCTATCAGATAAACGAGCAAAGGTTGATTATTCTAAATGTCTCTGTAAGCTCTCTACAAGGTGAATCATGTGAAATGCTGCCCAGAGTGCAGATCAATCAGCTTATACTCACTCTGCTGGTGGAAAAAAGGTACTACAAGTTTTCTGCACTGTAAAAAAGTTCTAAAAGGATCAACAACTTAATAAATGCAATAGAATATCACACATTCTTACGTAAGGCCGTCATACGTGCTCTTTCTGCGCATACGCACTTTCAGGTGTTTATGTGTAGTGCGCTACACCTTCATCCATTCTGTCTCCAGTTCTCACTGGGCCCTTTAAAAAATGTCTGAGAGTCTCCAGAGAAAAAGTGTCTTTGAAGTGTCTGAGAA
>JAPMNP010697379.1:0-15781 GCA_029874935.1 Atherina boyeri | reverse complement strand
GGGAAGCCCTTGGAGTCTGCTCCTCAATCTCCCTGTCCTCTGCCTCATCTTCATCCCACTGAGTCTGCATGGAAATACTCGTCTGGCGCGCACGTTTGGTGATTCGAGCCAGCTCAGTCTGCTGTGCAAACTCTACGGACATCTGAACTATGGCCTGTCAGAAAACAGAGACCCAAAGATATTTTCACAATTATTCTGCTTGATCCAAGATATAACGGAAATTAAAGAGTGATGAGCACATCTGCTTTATGTGAGTTCATGCAGTCTTTGTTCAAAGATGAAAAATGCCCTCCGTCTAGATTACTTTAACAGTTTGAAATAGCAGTTTCCCAAAAAACAAGTGTCGATTTTTATATGTCTTGTCTTTTCCCTGTTCCAGTCTATAACACAGTCCCTGGTCATGCAGAACTAAGAGAAATATATATTTATATTTCAGATGCTTCCTCACTGGACACACTTAATTGATGTTCAAACATAACATTTGCTTAAAAATTTCAAATACACAGCCACATACCTTGGCCACTTCCTCCTCCACTCTCTCACGGTGTTGCCTCTCCTCCACAAGGATCTGCCCAGCTACCCCGAGGCTCTCTGTGGAGCTTCCAGTACCGATGACCCCGTTGAGATCCTGCTCTCTCTCCCCCCTGTTTTTCCGTTGTTCCCGTCTTTTGCACTCGTGTTCCTTTTCTTCTCTTAGACTCCTCAGTTCACTGCTGTGTTGCTCTTTGAGTGCAGCCACTTCTTGGATGTACTTTTGGTAGAGCGCTTTCCTCAGTGCCTGTAGCTGTGCTGTCAGGCCAGAAGACCTGGCAGACCAGCGCGACTCTTCGCCTTCCTCTGACACCTCCTTCTCACTCAGGTCCTGATTAGAGTGCAATAAAAGCAGAAAAGTACAAGTTACAAGAGTAATGTGCTGAATAACGGACGCTGATATGTATAAAAGTGAAGCAAAAAATAAACATATAGAGAATAAAGGTTTCTTATGACTGTTCCTGAAAAAAACACATCATCTTCATTGGAGCCAAACCCCACCCACTCCTTCACAACAGATAAATATACAGTTTTGTTCTCTCTTCCCAGTGACAGGAAGATACACAAGTGTCTTGTTATAACATTACAGCAACATTTTCAACCAACACAGTACCAGTCGGTCTTTGTAAACCCATGTCCTATCCATTTCTCCATCAATCATTTTGCTGCTACTTTCTTTAAGCACAAAAATCAAAATCAAAACATACAATATATTAAAATCTGTCAATCTTCAACTCTTCTGTCTTCCTCTCTGATCTCTGCGAGTGGATGTGAGAGGCTCAAAAAATGAGCAGTGGAGCTTTAAGCTTAGAGGGGAGTTAAACTGGCAAAGAGAGGAAAGAAGTTAGAAAAACGAGTTTGAGAGATGGCTTAAATGGAGCGCAGTTCATTCACGCAAGACAGAATCCTCCTTTCATGCAGCCACCAAGACTAGAGTATGTCCGCTTGGTTAAAACAGTGTTATGTAACGTCCAATCCTTTTAATCGTTAGATATAGGTCCACTTATAATGCTGCCCTGGAGTTTCAGCAGGCAGGGGATTTAGAGCACATTTTAGCCTAAAGGCTACAACTGCTCCCACCCATCCACCCTTACTGTCAAAGCATCTTAATGCATGTGCACGTTTCAGTTCGTAGTAGGATATGATGCGTGTGACAGAGAAGATTTATGAGAATGTAAAATGTGGCAACCAAACCTTTAGCTCTTCTCTGTGCTCTTCCATCCTCTCAGAGCTGTACTCGGGATCACTGGACAGGCTAAAGGACAAGAAGCAATTATAGCATCAGTTATCCATAAACTGAAAAACCTTTTGAAATTACAACTTTTGTCTTTAAATTTTCAAGATTATGTCAATAGAAACAACTTTATAAGACAATATCAAAATGATTGTAAAACTAAAGGAAAACCTGTACTGATGTCACAAGCAGGGCTGCATCTTATTATACTCATTATCCATTCATTGTTTTGATTATTTACTTATCTGATTTATAATTTATCTCTGAACATATTGAATAATAAGCTAAAATAAAAGTGCCATCTTCAGTTTCCATTTTTGACCAAGACTCCAAAACCAAAATATATTTATTGTTTTAATTCAAGGCAAAAACATCAGCAAATAAAAATTAAATGAAGTTTAAGTTTGAACATGAATCAAAAACTGAAACAATACTGAGGAGTATTTTCTTTTTACAAACTATCATTAAGCGTTTTCTTTCAGCTTTTGACATGAACCCCTAACATAAACCAAATGTAAATCTTATCTAACAGGATCAAATACAGAGTGAAATACCTGCCAGCATTGCACATACTTGTAGTGGGATGATAATATTTATCCAAATTCCCTTTCTGAATAATGTTTTTTATATATTTTTAAATCATTCTCCAGATCATGGACACTTTTTCTTTTAAATGTTTAAAATGTACAGAATCAAATAGTGGAGGGCAGCAACACCTCACTGTCAGTCTACAAACTTGCACAATTCCCTTTAGAATTGATTAAGGACTTTATCATGAAAAAAATTATTATTATCTAGCGTAAACAACCGGTGCAGTCTTTCAAGAATCTACATTACTCTTTAGTATAATTAGTCCATGGAAAGTTCTTAGTTTCTGTACAAGATATACACGCAGGGAGACCTGAACTATTGACTCGCACAGTGGGGGAATTTAATGTCTTTCTGATACAGTAACGGAAGTATTCTAGTGGTCTGTCTTTTGGTCTGCTTGTTCCCATAAAAAAAAGTCTGCAAAACAAAACAAAGTTGCTGAAATGAAACATGACAAAACATTAAAATCCTGATAAGAGTAATGTCTTCACTGGATGATTTAATGTGAATATAAAAAATATTGAATGGCCTTCTAACACCAAATCTCAACCAGAGTAAACAAAAAATGTTTTGGCTCAGTGTGTACTCTGCATTGCTCTCTAACTTCAACTTTAAAATGAGGAAATATTTTTTCTAAAGCACTGGGTTAAATGTTTCCAATACATTTAACCCATCATGCAGTTATGCAAAAGTTTCCGTGTACCCTGACACTTGACGAAAGCAGTTATTAAATCAGTTTAGGTGTTTTTGTTTTTTGTCTAATGGGTCTCATCGGTCCTGTTTTCCACATAGGATTTCTGTGCGCCACTTTTATCAGGAAGCCATCTGGAGAGGCTGAAGAGCTACTTTTACAGGTTAGTGTGCTAACATTGGCATGAATAGCACTAGTGAATATTTTATTAGTTAAAGCTTTGTTATCACCTGAACTGGGTCAGGTAGCTGCCACGTGCTACAGTGCACTGGATGTGCACACCAAACTCTGTTTGAAGCTATCTTTAGCACAGTCAGTCATGTAGCTAAGTCAGCTCAGAGTGTTCTCCCAACATGCACAGTGTCAATCAATTAAGTACAGACAGTAAAAGAAGCACGTCTGATGTTGAATGCTAAATGCTTATGAAAGCACAGTCGGTGGAATCCAGCAGTACTCAAACCTTACAGATGCTATTTAAAAGGCTTATTCTGAAATAATTTAAAGGTAATCCTTTCCATTTTGTCTTATCCCAAAGATGACAGTGATGGATAAGTTTTGAGAATGAAATGTGAACCAACTTTAGTTTTAAGACATCAACGATAAACCATGGGTCTGCCAGAAAAACTAGTTTGAATCTATGCTAAAAAAAACAATAAGAATATTCAGAGTGAACAGAAACACAGAGAATGTGTGTCACCTGTAGGTCTCAGCGCCTGTGACCTCCTGCAGGCGCTGTTGCAGCATAAAAAGTTCAGTAGCATATCGCTCCTCTGTCTCATTGGCCTGCTGCTGGTAGTGAGCTCGGAGACGCTCCATCTCTTGTTTGTGACTCTTCTCCAGCTGCCGCTGCTTCTCTTGAGCCTCGGCCCTCAGTCTTTGTAGCTCCATCAAAGGGGGCCCAGATGTGCCAGTACGCTCCTCCAGATCTAACCAATAAAGGGATTAAAAGTCAAAATGCTGAAGAGAATAGCATCTGAGATAAAAAAAAATCAATAAGATGAAACTTTAATCTTTGTTCTGGGTAGATGCTGCAGATGCAAAAGATTGTATCCATTTATATTGTGAAATAACAGACTAACAAGTTAACAAAAATTTGCCATTATAAATTAGACATTTTAAAGTATACAAATTACGCAAGTATATTGTGAGTAAAAAGCTCATTTAAGAAATAGTGGCAGAAAACAACATGCAGGTTGATTTTAATGTTCAAACAACAAATTCTGAAGTTTATTATGCAACATAGCAGTTCAAAATGTGTGTCACAGTTTGCAAAAACTTTAAAGCTGCATCTACAGAAAATTAAAAAAAGGAATAAGACAAACTCTTAAACGACATCAGACACCTGTGTGTGTTTTAATCTGATAACCTGGCGTTACTGTTTTTAGCTCTTCATTAGAGGTGACCAGATTTACCTCTGCTTGAGGAGGGGCTTAATGTGGCAACCAACACACGCAGATCAGAGATCTCCTTCTCACTGGTATTCTTCAGTTCATCATAGGCCATCTGCAGTTCAGTTATCTGGGAGTCCAAATGATTAGTTATTGTACATCTCTTTACACTTTGATCCTCTCTGTTCCTAAAACAAACTGTGTCCATACTCCATACAACATGGTAACTGTAACACTTGTAACACTCATTGTCAATATGTTCTCAATAAACTGTGAATATATTGCTTTATCTTATTATGCAGTAAAATTAATGCAGACTACTAACAGACTTTACAAATCAGCTGCTTTTGAATTGATCTGCTGATAAAACTTCATAGATAGATTGGCAACTTTTTCCAAAGACTTAAAAGTAGGGTTAGAAGATCCTTCAAAAACACCTCGAGCAAGCTACATTTGGAAATACACAATACAAATACAAACCCCTTTCTTCAGACCTCCCTCCAAAGCCACGTCTGGGGGGGGTCAGCTGAGTTTGATAAGACATATCACCATTCAATTGTTATTGGTTTAGTGGTTTTTCAGTCCTGTACATTCCACAGGTGATTGAAATATCTTATTTTTGTGTTAGAACCTCTATATTAACAGTCAACGGTTAGAACGTTAAATTAATTGACTGCAATCGGGGTGTGAACAGTATTTTAAGCAATATAGTAAAAACAATGCTCCTACCCTACCTTTAATAGTAATTTGTGCTCTACTTTCGTGTTCATTCAATAGTTTCCTTACAATTTACAGTAATTTGACATTATTCATGGTCCATCAATTCCATCGTGCAATCAATTTCCAAAACACTCTGCCACATTTCCAATGTAAATTGTCTGCTGTACAAACATCTTGAGCCACACCTTATTTCTTTATATTTTGCTTTCAAGCAGGTAAATTTCCTTGTAATCTTTTTAAGTCGTCACAAACAACGGTTCTCTAGGTTTTTATGAAAGTAGTTTTCCTTTGAGCACCGACATTCTAAGTTCAATCCTTACACCTCAACATCTGCAAAGCCATTTAACACTGGGTTACGATTCAATCTGGAATAAAAAATAGCAACTAGCTCAAAGGATGAACCACTATTGTGTCTACACATAAACTTTGCATAAAAAACTTTCCTGGTAATACACAAAGAGATGAAGGGTGGCCTGAGACATTTATACTATGCTAATACATCCCCAAAGCTACACCTGATATTAACATGTAATGAGAAACTGGGAAATCTATAGATCTATACATTTTTACCTTATTCCTATCAGCTCTCAGCAAAGCTTGGAGCTGAGAAAGTCGATGGTGTTCTCGCTCAATTCTCTCCTTCACCTGCTTAAGATGTCTGTAAAGCTCTACATGAAAAGAAAGTTTTTTTAAACTATATTATATCAGAATGAACTGAATGATGTAAATGGGTTTGTGGTAAATAAACAAATGAATATTGAATATAAGGATAATTTACAGGGTAACATTCATTAGAAAAATGACCCATTACATATATTTCTGCAATGTAATCTTAACAGAGAGTACCTCTGGCTTCCAGTACAATGGAGGTGGTTTCACTAGTTGCTAGTCTTTCCTCTGAAATGAGCGATGAGCCCTCTGCATCAAGACTTTCCAAACACTCTTCACCAAAAATCTTCTGAAAAGACTGAAAACAGAGCAGATGAGTTTACATGTTATGGTGGTACCAATTAAACCTGCTCGGAAAAAGATATCTTTTTATTTAATACTTACCTGAATGATCTCACTGCATTCTTCTGAGACAACTTCTATCGTGTTCTGGTATCTAAAGACTCTCCGTTGTTGATCTAAGAAAGATAATCAATAACATAAAATGATGTAAAAACTCTATAATAAAGAAAAAAAAGAAGCATGATGTGTCATAATATGTCAATCCTGTTCTGCTTCAATCATTGGCTATGTATACATGCACAGTAATATTCAGAATATTGACCTCAATCCAAATAAAACAAATTCCAATTATAGTGTTACATGAGTTGCACATTAGCCATTTCATTTACACTTTTGTTTATATGTTACAAAGCCCTCTCAATTTAATGACTCACACTCACTTATCACTGAGCTACTGCAATGTTTGCACCCATCCAAAGTCCCAATTATATCCATATTCCTCAAAACACAGAGCAATAGTCAACTCCAGTTTCTTCCTCACTCCAAAAGTGTATTTCTGTCTCCTTTTTTACTGTAACCGTTGACTGCATCAGAGCACTGCCAAATTTTGTGACAGAAACAGGCAACCCGATCAACAAAAACAAGCCCAAAACAAGCTATTAAGTTCTCAATATACAAGAATCTTTAGTTGATGGGCCAAGACAATGCTTTTTAAAAGCAGCAGTCAGATGCCGAAAAGTTTCTGATATGATGCATTATTGTGATTATGTGTGAGCAATGGCATATTTTACAAAGATTTTATTTCTATTCACCAACACTACTGTTTTATTTGGGTTAAGGCAATCAGAAAAAGCCATTTACATGACTGTCTTTTTCAGAGTAAGAGTCTTTTTCTTAATTGGGTTAATATAAAAAAACAATGCTGTGCATGCAAACATAACCAATTATAGATCAAAAACTTTCCCACAAACACAGACATTTTTCAAACTACACATCTGCTCACCTGGTTCACCGTGGCCTTTCAGGTCCTGGAGTTTCTTCTCCAGAGAGCATGTGTGGGCATTTGTCTCCTCCTGCAGAAGCTCAAGTTGGGCAGCGTGGATCTGAGACAGGCTGATGCGCTGAGCCTCCATCTGCAGCTTGCACTCTCCCTAACATAGGAAGAAGAATACATTGTTCAACATGAGCTCTTCCACAAGGAAACATTTCCATCCACATACATATATGGTTAGAATATCTATAAAAGAGTTTATTCTGGATGTCATTGTTATGAAATGTAATAACTACTATACTGACAGTGGAGCAGCAGTAAAACCACAAATAAAATTATGTAGCATAGCTCATCCATTTACTAATTAAAGGAGATAAATGATTAAATACGATAACTCCATCAATCCTATTTATACATTAGAGCCATGGCAAAAGCAGTCTGTGTTCAGGTTGAGAGCGAGGCTATTATCACATCTGTAACAGAGTGAAAAGCACACTGTAAAGCCTCTTTCTCTAATTAACCATAATGCATTAGCACAAATTTGTTAGGGTTGCACAATTATAAAATTGTGAATCTGTTACCTCTGATGTCAGATGTTTTTAAGTGTACTCTACATCTTAATAAGGCTCTATTAAAAAGGCTTTGTTAAGATACAATCACCCCATTCGCACAACATCTGAGAGTAGTGGAGAGGCTCCTTTCAAACATGCAACTACTCAGATGTTGACGCTTAAAACATGCAGATGAGAAACGGTCAGACCTGAACAAACAGGAGGCAGGTGTGCTATTAAGTGCTGCCACGATATACAACAATAAATAACACAATTAATCTATACTAAAAATCATACAAGTTTACGTGACATAAAACTCCTAAAAAGACATAACAAAACCACAAATATAACATTGCTGCATGTACAGAAATCATGTAAAAACCCCTAAAAAAATACAGATATATATAATTCCTTTTCTTAAAAACAAAACAAAAACATTAAGACCTGATGCAACATAGTCTATGTTTTGATGGCTCTTAAGAGATTTAGCAGCATGTAAGAGAACTAAAGGAATTGAACAGTTTTCTTCCATGTGAATTGTGTGAGAAAGGTGTGCCTATTTTAAAACTCAATTTACAGTCTGTCTTTCCCACAAAGTTGAGCATGAAAACATCCACACGCATAAATCAAATTAATAAAACTCACACTGCTAATTTTAATTTTGTTCTGAGTGCCAATTAACCAAGAGGTTTCCTTGGCTGATCAATGCATCGTTCAGCAATTTCACTATGGAAAAGGTTTTTTTTCTTTTGTATTTAACTTCATGTCAAACTACTACCTCTTTATTTCTTCCAAAGGCCTTATCTCATTTCATTATTTTGTTGAATTCTTTTGAGTCTTTTATTGTTACAACTAATGATTTTGACCTGAAGAATTAGATCTTTTCCTATAGGTCAACTGTCTTAGGATTTAAAGCACGTTATCTCTCTAAATGAGTAAATCTCTACAGCAAATTTGTAATCTAGGCAGGAGGGATTCGGTATTAAAAAACTGTTTGTTGTATATAGAAAAGAAACATTAAATATGTCCATTGTTTTTAGCAAACATAACAAAAAAGATATAAAATAAAAGCCTGCAGCTGTTTGAACATGAATTTACCGACCTTTAAACCTCACTGAATATTGAATCAAAGCAAATGAAAAAGAAAGAACAGGATGTGAGCTTAAGTGACATTTACATGCTCAGTGGTCTCTCCCTCCACTGATCTCTCACACTGGACACGATCTGAGTTGCCGCCCATCCCATGACTGCTCACCTAAAAAGGCAAGCAGAAAAGAACTATTTTCAATATACAGTCAAAAATGTCTACAGTATTTCCCTACAAATGCAGACAAATAAGACATTGATGAACAGAAAAGATAATATGCACCATTAAGGATCACTTCCTGAGAGGGAGCAGAGACTAACTTTGGTTATTGGCTTAATTTCCTCTTTTTTTTTTACAGTAAAATGTTCTCATTTCATTTATTCAATGATCTACAATCTGCAACAGTTATTCTGAATTTTGCCCATTTAACCTTTATTTCACCTCTGTTTTACTCATAAAGGACTTTCTTGTAGCTTTAAAAAAGTTTCATATATTAGCGAAAAAACATAACCCAATACATAAAGGCGAATTACATAGAAATTATATTCCTTTTGAACATAATATATCTATATATCTAACAAAACTTAACTTCACAATGCCACCAAGAGTGAAAATAATTTTTTGGTACTGAAAATGAGATATATCGAGTATAGTTTTCCAACCCAGGAGGTGACAAAAGCAAAATGAATCACAGATGTGAAATGGTAGACAAACACTGTACACCATCTTTTGTATTTGTGTATTTGTGACACAGCTGGAAGTGACACAGACACAAAGTGACTGGGTTAAAATGGCTTCTCACCTTAAACCCTTCACTCCCTGCAGGATGGAAAGAAACTAGAATGTACATATTTCAACACAATGGCAGTGATTCAAAGCTATCAGAAGACTGCTTATCTTTCTGTTCTCACTTATCTTAAAACCAACATTAAGTGCAGCTTCATGATGAGCAGCTTGAAATGAAAGCAGATTATAAATACTGTATGGTGCCTTCTGTAATGTAGAAATGGGCACAATATTGCATGGAGCCTTCAATTCTGTATGCACTCTTTACTGGGAACCCTTTAATATTTTTCTTGCCGCAAGAACCTGACAGAATGCTCTGCAAAAACTTAAAAATGTACAGTATGCTTGTATATTTAAACACTGTAGTCTGTCACTGCCTGCTAAATGCTACCTTTCAAAGCAAGCCTGCAGTCTCTCAGGCAATTTGTAATCAAGACAGTTTCTCACAAGAGAGAAAAAAAACAAACTGTCAGCTCTGAAATGAAATGGCTCAGTCATATTCAACATCACAGTCTGTTCTGGTTATGAATTCAGTCCAGAGATTTCTAATAAAGCTGCTAATAATAACAAATACCCCTGCATTAATTGTGAAAGTGATGCATGTATTTTGAACTACGCTCTCCTTTTACATGCATAGTTTTTGAAAATCCCTTGAATCATTCATTCAAACATGTAATTTAATCAGACTTAAAAGAGCAAAGAAATGGCAGCTGGACTGCTTTAGTGAAGTGCAGTGCAGTAGATACATGTGAGGGCTTACCGCTTTGTTGATGTAGTCTCTGCCTCCGTCTCCCTGGTACCCGTCAGTGGAGTCCTTCTTACCAACCCTCTCTTGTGAACATGACATAACCTGGCTCTGCATCTGAGGCTGCATCTCCTCCTCTGCACCACTTTTAGTCCTCTCTTCCTCCAACACTGCCTGCTCTTCCTCCTCCCTTTGTTTTTCCTCTCTGCTGTCTGAAAGAGCAGTGCCTACTTTGCGCTCCTGCTTCAACCTCTGCCGTCTTTTGCGCCTGCTTGACCCTGAGGCAGTGGGCTTGTGCGGAGAGGATCGTCCTTCAACAGGTCCCTCCCCTGAGGAGTGCACCGCTGCTGGAGATGGAGTATGTGAAAGCCTGTGGAGCTCCAGTGTCTGCCGGATGTTGTCTCTCTCTGTTTCAGCAGCATGTAAAAGGGACTGAAGTGCCTTTATCTCCTCTTGCAGAGATTGAATCTGAAGTTGATGATCCTCCAAAGAATAAACTGGCTCACCAGCTTGTTCTTCCTGGAGCTTAGCTTTTTTCTGGGCACCTTTCCCTCTCGTCTGCTCTCTCATAATCCCCTGCTTCTTTTCGAGTTCCTTTCCGAGACTTTGGTTTTGAACAATGACCTTTTTGTTTTCTTGTTGCACTTTCATCAGTTCTCCTTCCAGCTCCCCCTTTTTGCTCTCTATAAACATCAATTGCTTTGTAACTTCAGAGAGTCTTACTGCTAGGCTCTTATTCTCATTCAAAGTAATATTAAGCTTTTCCATTAGCTCTGTAGAATCTTCTTCCGTCACAGATTTTCCATCTCTTCTTGCCTCCGCCATCTTGATATCTCTGTTGCACTCCTCAAGCTCTCGAATCTGTGACTGAAGGCTGGCAATTTTCGCCTCAAACTCGAGTGTCTCCCTCAGCGTCCTCTCTTCCAGCTGCGTCTTTGCCTCAATGAGACACGTATATTCTTCCTTGAGCTCCTGATAGTTTACCTCAAAATTCTTTTCTGCAAAAGAGAAAGTAGTCCTCTGCTTTTCAACTTCTTCCCGAAGCTCAACTACCTGTTGCTGGATTTGACTGTTTTCTGCTGTGAGAGACTCCACTTTCATAATATTTGACTCCATCTCTTTTTTCAAAGTGTTATTAGAATCAATAAGATGATCCTTTTCTCTGTCATTCTCTTTCTGTTTGCAATCCCAATAGTGTTCTCTTTCTTTTATCTGATCTTCAGAAACCTCTGTGTTTTTCTGTAACATCTGAATTTCATTCTGCATTCTTGCTCGTTCTTGCGCTCCCTTCCGCAGTTCCTCCAGCTCCACCTGAAGCTCTTGGAGCTGCTGCACAAGCTCCTCTGCTTTAGAGTCTTGCAAAGCCATTTTCAAATCGTCTTTGAGCCCTAGAATTTGGTGCAAAAGTTCATCTCGCTCCATAGCAAAACTTGCTTTCTCTTTTTGTAACAGATGTAGTTCTTCTGCATAATTTATACGCAGCTCGTCCAAAGCTTTCTCGTGTCTGATAGCAGCTTCATTGAGAAGGTTCTCTGTCTTCAGGAAGTTCTCCCTTTGCAGTTCTTCCCTAAGCTGGGTGAGCTCTTCCTCGTGGCTGAACAGAAGCTGAGTCCGTAGTCGTTCCAGCTCTGCTTCCTGGGATTCTGCCATGCGATCTAGCACAGCATCTTTCTCCCTTTCCAGCATGTCCAACTTGATCTTGTAATTGGTGGTTTCTGATTCATGTTTTGTTTCTGCTTCTTGCGCAGCTTCGTGAGCAACAGACAGCTCACTCCTCAGACTGTCAATGGTCTCCTGGAGCCGCTGCAGTTCACCCTGCCTACTTTCCTGAGAGATTAGATTTTGGGAGACCCGCTCCACTTTTTCTTTCGCTGAATGGAGATCTTGAAGAAGATCCTCAACCTTGGCCTGCAGGTTAAACTTCTCTTGACGGACTTGACTCAGCTCATGTCTGGCTTCATCCTGCATTGCTTGAGACTGCTCTAAAGTCTTCTGAAGCTCCCTGATCTTAGCATGAAAAGTTTCCATCTCTGCCATGCTGCCAGTGGAACTTTGGGACAGTTGCACTCTGAGAAGCTCTATCTCAGCATGATGTTGCTCAGTCATTTGCTTCACTCTTTCTGAATGCTGCAGATTAAGTTCCTGCTTCATCTGGACTATCTGCTGGCCATACATCTCATCTAGCTCTGCCCTGAGAAGTTCAAGCTTCCTCACAGTGTCTTCCTGCATTTTTTGGATGGTGTCACTCTCAGACATGCTGCCCTGGTGACATCTCTTCTGCAGCTCTTCTACTGTACCCATGAGTTGCATGATTTCATTCGATGACATTCGCTCTTTCTGTCTGGAAGCAGCAAGTTCAGCCTTACAGCTTTCTAACTCCATTTGCCCTTTCTCCAATTGCAATTTACAAGTCTCCATTTCACTTTTGTGACTTACTAATTCAGACTTTGTACCTTCCAACTCATCCATGCACATTTCTAGCTCAGATTCCTTTGCAGCCATTCGCTCTTGGAGGTCATGCAGGCGTTTCTCAGAGGTCTCCAGCTCATCTTCAAGCTGCGTAAGGGAACAGTCACGCTCTGAAATGACCCTCTCTTGTTCTGTTATGATGAGGTCTTTATTATCAGAGTGGTGTATAATATTCTCCTCTGTAGTCCTTCCTGTATGCATAAGTTCCTCTCTGAGTAGGGTCAATGACCGCTCATGTTCTGTGATTATTGCAGTTTGCTCAGAAATTAGCCTATTTTTCTCTTTTAGTGTTTGTACATGACACTCTTCTGCTGTTCTAAACTCTGTCAGTGACTGCTTCTGTTTCAAAATCATCTTTTCTTGTTCTGCAATCAGGGAGTCCTTCTCATTTATCCTTTGGTTGAACGATTCCTCAGATCTTCTCCCTGACTACAAAGACAATTAAGTTAAATACATGGGCAACATCCATAGTAAACTGCAACCGATAAAATGGCAATTTACATTTAACACCAAAGGCAACTTCTCACCATCTCCAGCTCGCCGAGTTCGTCCTGGAGCTGGTTGATGTGCTCCAGCTGTTCACTGCTACTCTCTTGGTGTTTTTTTACCTCGACACTCATCTCCTCCAGCTGCTGCTGGTACTGAACGACCTGATGTCTGGCCTGCAGAAGATCAGCTGCAGTGCTGCTGTGGCTGGTGTTTCTCAGGGTTTCTCCTGCCTGAAGCTGTAATTTGCAGTCAGACAACAAGATAGTCGAAGTGAAAATTTTCTTTCTTTTTTTAGAAAAAAGCTATATTGTTAATTGAACATCAATGGGCAATTAGATGCGCATAACAATAAATGTGTAAAAAGGATGGTCTAGACAAATGCAATCCTTTCCTACCTGCTGGAACTGAATATGCAATTTTTGACTTTGTTCTGTTAGGGCCAGAAATTCTTTCATAATCTCGTCCTTCTCCTCCCGAGCCTGCTGAAGGTTAGATGTGAGCTGGGTGATGATGCCATCTCGCTGCTTCAGAGCTGCTTCAAAGTCCTGCAGCTTAAAAATTTAAATGGAAAAGAGCAAAATTACTTTCACTGTATACAGCAAAAACAACTGTGCCGAGTTGGGAGTGAAGACAAAAATCAATTTTCTGGAGAAATTCAGAAAAAGTTAGAAAACAGCAGTAAAGAAAACATAAATAAATAATTTAACTGTTTTTTTGTTTTGTTTTTTTACAGGAAGCAAGGGTCACAAGAACCACACAATAAATCTTATCAATACAAATGAATCCCATTGATGTTACTTTAATTTCAAACCATTTCAGTAACTAAGTATTGCCATTCAGAGCTGCATGTTTATGTGTTGTTAACACAGTGGAAACACAATAGAGATTTATTTAAAGCAAAATAAACAATGAGATTAAGTGCAGAGCTCTATGCCACTCAGGAATAAAATTAATCAGATGATCAAGAGATGAAAAGTATACGACCTTGGTGCGCAGAACAAATCTAATTAATTGTTTCTCATAATGACACGAAACACACCAAAATAATTTCATCCACCATCCATTTTCTTAACACAGCTCTGTTCATGACACAGTAAACTATAACACATTGGGTAAGAGCCAGACAACACCCTGGATATAAGGATAGGATATAATAGTTCACCAGTCCATCAAAGAAATGTTTTATAAAATTTGATCAATTTGTAGCATTTTTTTATTGTGATAATTAGAGAAATAAAATTGCCACTACCCTATGCATTTTCCTAAAACTATGGCCTAAACTACAGTAGTGAACATGTCAAAACTCCTAAAAAATGGCACACATTAAAGTAAGAACAACAGCCATTTACCTGCTGTACTCCTTCTGTTCCAAAGGCAGATCTGATTTCCTCAAGCTCTTGATTCAGCTCCTCCACAGCATGGGTCTTAGCAGCTAGTTCATCCTCCATATCCTGTAATGTATTTCCCTTTGTCACCTGTTGCAAGGGTTCCACCTCCTCCTGAGCAGGAAAAAAACTTAGATAAGTGATAGAATATGGGGTTTAAGCAACCAACTTCCAACTCAGTCCCCAACAAAGAGAAACAGCATTTAGTTAGAGGAGCCACAAGACAGAGTGTGCAGTAAATATGTTAATGCTGCCGATTTCTACCCTAGAGGTCTATAAGGTGCAGATATTGGAATTGATAGCCTGAAAATGATTTAAACTCTGAAAGACAAACATCAGAATTGTAGATTTAGCGAACACTGATCATTACAAAAGTGCAGGACAGAAAATTAGAAAGAACAAAAAGCACCCCTTCGTTAGAGGAAAAGCACAAATAAAAACAGATTTTTTTTCCCCCTCTAACATTACCTAAAACAACTCATGAAGAAACCTGACAATTCAATCTTCAAAAGCCTCAAATTAATTCAAATCTGAAGGGAAACTCTGAATTTTGAAAAACCTTTATTAAACTTTTTATTCTTTAAAAAGGTTCATTTTCACAACCTTTTATTTTATCCTGCATGACAAATATTCTGCTTGAGACTTAAAGGCAGGGTCCATAATGTTTTACTAGAGCACTTTTTACGATATTGATTAAACTCCTCTTCAACACCTGATTGTAACCAATTAATTAGATGCTCTATCACAAAAATAGAAAAGCATTGTTACCTGGTGAGCGTACAGGACTAGAAAAACACCATCCAATCATTTGACCGTCCAGTCTAAATGATTGAATGATTTATATGTCAATCAAAAACAGTTGGCATTAGTCCCTCCCCAGACACGTCCAAGCTTTGCACGCTACTGTACTCTGGAGGCGTGGTTTCGGGAGGGAAGTCTGAAGAAAGGGGTTTGAACTTCTGAATTCTATATTTTCAAAATTTAGCTTGCTCAAGCCGTTTTTCCACAAACCTGGACCTTACCTATAAGTCAGTCTGAGTGTAGAAAACTATTTGAATATTGTTTAATCTTTTTCATCCATCCATCTAAATGGTATTGATCAGCACCTGCACAGTTTGTGCCTCCTCTATTTGAATACCACCCCAGAGAATTTAAAGAGAACAGTTCTTTGT
>JAPMNP010697349.1:0-11387 GCA_029874935.1 Atherina boyeri | reverse complement strand
AGACATTAAAGAAAAGCAATACAAAATAAATGAGTCTTTAAGTTACATTTGAAAACATCTATAGACTGTGGCACCCTCACTTGATTCTCTACAACTTGCTATTGTCTTATGTGTACCCATCAGATTCTAACCATGCATTTATCTTTTGAATGAGCCCCATTTACAGTATCTTGTAATCCAACAAATCAACGTTTTATCATAATCAATATCCTGCTAACACATTTCACTGGATAATAGATATATGACTTTAGAATATTAACAAAGTAGATGTTCTGTCACAGATGTTGGGCTAAGCCTTGTGAGGGAGGGCTACAGGAGAGTTGCATTATGGGTATAGTTATATGCATTATACTTTATACAAGTGAGTTGAAATACACAAAAGTGTACTTGGTTCTGATTGATGGAGATTCCTTTACAAAAGGTTAACATAAATCTCAGGGGAAAATCTGTTTATGCTTATAAGGGAAAACTGAATTAACTCCAAGAGATTGTAATTTGATGAGATGCTGCCTGAAAAAGCCCTCTCCTCTGAACAATTTGTTTTTAACACAGAGCATTAAAATGTTGCTGTAAGAAAAAATATTCAGACAAATAATCTGTGGTTAATGTAATTAACTAACTAAACACATTAAAAACTAAAACCAAATTATTGATCAAAACCGATCATCATTAATGTGAGCACCTTTATAAAAGTTTTGGCAGTTTGGTGCTCAGCATTTAGCCAAGAAGGAGATACATCAACACTGATCTTAGAGAAGTTTGTTGCATCCCATCAAGTATTTGGAGTCCATTTTTCTACAGCGAAAAAGATTGTTTACAGGCGGGAAACATTCAAGACAATTGCCAATCATCCCAGGAGTAGATATGTGAGCAAGTTGTTTACCCCAAAATCAGACTTTGCAATGCTGAAAGAAAGTGAAAACTCCAGGCCCCAAAAGCTACATCTCAGCTTCACAGGTCTCAGCTATCATATTAAATCCTGAAGTTCATGATAGAACAATTAGCAAAAGACTGAAGCATATGTTTTTTTTGAAAGGGTTGCCCGCAGAAACCCTCTTCTTTCTGCGAAGAACAGTTGAGTGTAAACAAATCACCAGAGTTCCAAAATAATGTCCTCCAAACAGTCTAGATTAGGGATGTCCAACGTTGGTCCTCAAGGACCGCCATCTTGCAGGTTTTAGGCGTTTCCCTGCTCCAACACCTGATTCAAATAAAATGGATCTCCTCGATGCCAGGCTCTTCCCGAGCCTGTTACTGACCGAATTATCGGAATCAGGTGTGTCTAAGCAGCAAACATCTAAAACCTACAGCAGAGTCACCCTTGACAACGGGAGCTGGACATCCCTAGACCTAAAAAGAGATGAAACGTCAGGGATCTCAAACATCCCTGCTTCAACATACATGACTAAAACCAATAAGTCACTGTGCAGAACTTGGCAACAATCTGTTGGGTCCATTTAATTTGAATCAGATGTGTTGGCACAAATAGGCATCTAAAACCTGTAGGGCAGAAGTTTGAGATCTCTGTTAGGTCCTAATGCACATTTGGTGAAAACTAAAATACAAAACACCACATATCAATTGTCAAGCGCGGTGGTAAAGAGTTAATGATTTGGTTCTTGTCTTCCAACCGCAGAGCTTGGCCCGTTGGTCATGAACTCCTCTGTATTCCAAAAATTGGTGTAATGTAAGGCCGCCGCTCTGACAGCTAAAACTTGGTGGAAATTAGGTCACAAAGGAGGACAATGATCCCAAGCACACAGCAGCAAATCTTCAACATTATAGCTCAAAAAGAAAACAATCAAGATGTTGCAATGACCCAGTCAAGGTCAAAACTCAGACTGACTGAAATGACTGTCGGGGCACCTTCAGAGAAGTGAGTATAAACAAATGCTTGCAAACCCCAATGAACTGAGGCAACTAAGAGTGGGCAAAAAGCAAAGGATCCTTTTTTTCCTTTTAAGGACTTATAATCCAAATTTAATATCAAAAACCTAGAATTGAAAAGGTTGGACTTTGTTTTTCATAAAACTGTTTATATGTAACTGGCAAAACATCAACACTTCCAGGGAGATAACTAATATCAGGGTAAAAATAAAAAAGTAAGAAATTATGAAACTTACTGTCATTAGCGCCCTGATTTTCATCCCAGGTACGTACATAATCATCCTGCAAACACATGAAGAAAATATTTTATTTGCAGCTATAGAGAATAAGGAGCATGTAATCTTGCTGACAGTATTACATATAACATTATCATCATCACCGAGGGAGTAATGTCATTAACACTATCACTGCATGACAAAAACTTGTACACTGGCATGATACAGTAAGTGTGTAACAGCAGGGACAGACAGTAAGGATGTGTCCTGCACATCAAGTATGGAAATGAGCTCAACAAATCTGCAGCCTCTGTCTATATGTGAGACATATGGCACCAACGAGATGCTGCTTTTTAAGAGATTAAAATTTTAATTAGAACATTAATCATTCTAATTAAAATGGGACAGTTACAATAGATGGATGAAGAAGCAAAGGTAAAGACACACAAAAAGGACAAGGAAATTAGTCTAAAATAAAAAGGCATTGTATTAAAGCAGCCAGAGGAAGGCTGTAAGGAAAATGAAGAAAACTGACCTCTACCTCCTGATGAAATGACAGCAAAAAGAAAGAAAAGAGTCTATATTAGTGAAAGGGAAAAGTGTAATTCAGATACAGATGTAAAGCAGTATCCTGTTATTTCATGCTGCCAAGAGGAATGCTTGTAGCGCAGAATATTCATCATAAAATCAGCATTTTCGTCTTAACTTAATAGACTTTAAATGTTAAACTATAATTGAAACGCACTGTTTGAACTTGTTGCTTGTTTCCAACCTGCATGGAAGGCAAGGAAAATACATTTCACCAGCAAAAACAACAGAAATGCATCAACTTTCTCAAAAAATACCATGCATTGATAGAACCCTATTAGTAAAAAATAAATAAATTATATGAGCAAATCTTTTAATCGGGAATAAAGGCAAAAAACAGATGTAAATTATTCACTGACAGTATATACCCCAAAAGCAAAAATATACAAAGTTAAACACATTAAAGAAGACACATTGATGATTAGAGAGACTTCAGATATAACTGTGACATGAGATGGTGCAGATGTATAGCTTTTGAAGCATATTGCCATGACTGATATAATAAACATGAGTCATTTCAAGATATTTACAATTGGCCACCACCCCTCCTTAGTGATGACTTACTCATCACCGTAAACATTTACTGGACTGGAAGCAAGAGCCAAACAGCTCCCCAGAAGGCGATAAATCCTCACACAACACGTGAAATAAGAAGCCCTCATGAAAGCTGGGACCTTCGTCTTTGACCCTCACGGTTTTATTTCACTGAGGTAAATATTTTCATCGCAGGCAAGGACTCCACTGTTGGTTTCCCTGTCCTCAGCTCGGCTACAGTGCTGAGCTCTTTCCAGTTTCTCCATAACCAAAGGATACACCTGTTGTAAACGACCTCGCCATGAGCATCATGAGTGATTGTCTGTTATGTAGTTCAACCTTGTTGGACCTGATGGAGTCACGCATCAGCAGGGTGAGACCTCAAAGAGTTTACGACCAGGCTGTTAATCTGATGCCTCCCATGTCTCCTGTATTGATGCTGCAGCTCCTGCATTATTTAGCAGCCTTTCTGTATTTGTGCTCCTGCCAGTGCCGATAAGGAAACTGTCCTGCTGCGCTGACAAGACTGGAAATCAATGATTTTATAAAAGAGAGGCTGCAGAAAATATATTCAGGGAAAATAAATTCCCCCTTGAGTGAACAACGAAAGTGAACATGAAACATGGATCAGGGTGACAAGGTTGGCACCTGGCAAAATGGTTACATGACTTGAATATGTTCACAGATCAAAGTTCTGTTGATAAGATGGCTTTTTTTCTTTCTTTCTTTTTATTTTTACACAGAAGTGATTAAAGGAAGCGGGCTGAGAGATGAAAACGCTCAGCTGTATCAAGGAACTCTGTGATCAAACTGATAACATCAGAAGGATCTTATAAATAGAGCAGGGAACCTTAGCCTCAGCAACAAAGATGGCAAGAGTGTTAACCTATGCTCTATAATACTGGCTGACAGATTACAATCCCCTACATTTACTGTATAGGGGGAGAATTACAACCTGTTCACTGAATAATTGGGTTCTACCCAGGTAGGAACTGTGCCGTGTCACAGAGATCCAAGAAATGTGACACAGAAATTGTGCCGTTTGGTTGATTGAAAAAAGAACAAAAAGCGAGATGGATGAAATGTGTGTGTGTGTGTCTATCTGACAAATCATATGTGTGACTGACAGGCGTTTCTGAGTAAATGTCAGCTGTCAGCAGCACCCTGTGTTCACAGTGGATATCCAGAGGGGTTTGTTCACAGTGACTGCAGAGTGCATCGCTACCTCATCACTAACAAAGCACACTGTAATAACACTCTTCTATGGAGAGCTTCAGGGGCCGGATGAAGGTTCATACTTGACCTTTCCTCGCAATTATTACTAACATCCTCCTTTAGTGGCTTAATCAAACACATGCAGAACCTCACAGAGCAACGATGTACACAACAGCTGATCAAAGAAGCACAAGGTTTTGTACAATCTACACATTCAATGATTTTACGTACAATAAAAACACAAACGGAAAGGAGTTTCCAGTCTCTAAACGTGAGCTAATTCCAAACATATTATAGCTCTGAGGGGTGCAAAAACTGATTTGTGTATCGTTCCTTAAGTCACTGTTATTAATTGTAATCAGACTAAAGCAGATGATTGTGTACTTACTCTGAATTTTTCCAGCAAATTATCTGAATGTTTCTTATAAACTAATAATCTAAAGGTGAGCAGACCCATGAATACAGTAAATGAATAGATAAATAAATGAATAAATAAATACAACTTTGATTTTTGCATGCCAGCTGTACATTTAAGAACTGGGTAATCTAACGCCATCTTCACACAATGACATTGCCATAAAGCAGGGCTGCTTGCTTATTCCATTTAATAATCTCATATTCAAAGTTTTCGTCTGGTTTTAAGAGAGAAAAAAAACAACTCTTGATTAAGGAAGGAATAGGGCTGGGCCAAAAATTCCTGGCCTGAATAGACTTTAGTTTAATCTCTATGAATATCCAAAATTTCAATAAATACGATGGCATTCATATAATATCATGTATTTCTATTCTGCCTGTTAATCCGTGTTATGCCTTGTTTCTGCATGTGTGTATTCAAATGTGAGTCAATTAGAATTTTACTCATTTCAGTGCAAACACCAGAAATCTGAAGTGTAAGAAACTCCAATATCTGTCTTTCCTGAATTTGCCTTAAAATATACAGAACATTTTGATATTGTTGGTAAATTTTTGGTGTGGATTTGACTGAATAGTATGAAGAACGCTGAAATGATGCGAAGCTTTGTACCATATATTGAGGGCATGCATTAGGGTTCAGTTGGCGCCGCAGAAGGCAACCACGGTCCTCTCTTCGGACCAAAGCAAATTCTTTTTATGTGTAAACATGCTTGGCCAATAAAGCTGATTCTGATTCATGAGTCTTTTAGAGTCTTCCCTCTTTTATTATATGTTATTTTGTCAGAATAATACAATGGATATATTCCATAAAACTGTATTGGATAATAACTATAACTAGCATTTCCCATTGAAGAAGCTACGTTTTTTTTCTTCCAATTGGAAATACATGCTGGATATGAGGTGGAACATTCAACATTTGAGTTTTTTTTTTCTCTCAGATATTGTACATTGTACCTTACTACAGCTCTATTTGCAGTAATGTCACTGTTTTTGAGTCCAAACCAGCGGCAGAAATGTCCATCCATCCATTATCTATATCGCGTATCCAATTCAGGGTCGCGGGGCGGTGGAGCCTATCCCAGCTATTTGCAGGCATTAGGCGGGGTACACCCTGGACAGGACGCCAGGCGGCAGAAATGTAAGCTATTAAAACTACACATTAACCAACAGTCACTGATGTTATAACCACTAACACCAGACAAAGTCACCAAAGGCAACAGAAAGTTAGTTTGTATATGCAGTTCACAGCTGTGTGCTGCTGCCTCTGACTGAGCAGCGAAGACACAGAAAGTGGTCAATAGAAAAACAAATCCTAAAAAGTAAGAATTTACACTTATGTTGAGATTTCTGCAAAGTGAAAATATCCAATGATAGATACCGAAGGAACTTCTTTGACAGAGCCCAGCAACTAAGTTGCTAAACTGGTAACCGGAAAAACTGTGAGTTAGTCATTGGCTCATTCGGTGTGTTTCAATGACACATAGGAAGTGCTGTGATGAGGCTGTATGGTCAACAGCCAGGTTTCCATTCACATCTTCTTAAAGCACATGAAAAAAATCAATAAAAACTTGGCTAATGAGGAAGAAGAAAAAAAAATATTGGAAAAACTCCTTTTATCAAATTGTGTTGATAACATTTCTCAAAACTTTATTTTCTCATCTAACTAAGGGCCCATGTAGGCAAGATGGTTTGGTCAACAGTCACGAAGACTGTTAGGATGTTTGGCGAGCACCCTCTACAGAGGTCCTGCTGATATGTTGTAATCTATCTCCAGACTCACTGCTTTTACTGCTGAAGGTTCCTATTTCATCCTCTTAGCAGTCATCTCTGACAATAAAGTAAGGCCCTTGGGCTAAAACAAGAGCCCCTTCAAAGATGANTTACTGAGAGACAAGGATACAAAGAGGCTTTGCTTGTACATGAAGTATTTCCTCCTCAATATTAAAACATGAGGTAGCTGTCCAGCAGCAACAAATCTGTTTTTGCCATCCTCACAAGATATTTTCATACATTGGTATTTTATTCTACATCATTAGAAAAATAATCTTGGAAGTATATTTCATAAACAAGCTCTGTTGGGTCATGCTGTAGTGTATGATATGACCCCTGCAGCTCGTAAAATACAGCCAAAGATTAAAAAATGTTCCCACCCTGAGGTAGTTTTTAATATATGTACAGTTTTATATATAGGATTTTATCGCTTCCTCCCACCTAAAAGCTCACATGAGGGCTCTCTGTTGTCAGCTTCTCAGCTTTGGTGCCACATGCAACATGCCTGAAATGAATTAAAACCCCCAAACATTACTCTTATACTACACATTCTTTTATCTTCAATGCACAAGGGGCTGCAGGGACTGAGACTCAAGTATTCTTATTCGTATTTCTGCAGGCACACAGCGGGGCTCTTAGCTGATGTTTTAGGATTGCAGAGCAAAGGCAGAGCATCAAATGCTGAGAAGCTGGTCTGGAGAAAGGCTTATGTAAGAGAGCTTTGAGGATGGGAATAAGCAAAAGGTGAACAAGAGGTTAAAGGTTTTTTGGGAACAAAATCAATGGATTAAAAAAAAAAGGGCAAGGTAGCTGTTTCTGCCAGAAATTGCACAAACATTGATACATTCAATCAGAAGTACATTGAAATGACTCTGTGCAAAGAAAATAACTATTTTTTCTTATTGTTGTGTTTTCCTTTATTTTTTCAGTTTTCTTCCAAGAAAATGACCTTTTATCTAAACATGAGCTAAAACTGCAACTTATTCTTTTTTCAGAATTGCGTGTATTTGGCTGGGTTAGTCTGTATCAGCTTTTAACAGTTACAGTTCACCTTAACCATCATATTTCACTAGGCAGGGTAGCTGAATAGACTACAGTGGAAATCTTTTAGCTTTGGAAACAGATGCAATGAAGCTGTAGCCAAATCCTGCTAAAATCCATGTTGTACAACCGGTAACCTCAGTAACCTGTGGAGAAAAAGACTTGGATGAGGGGAAAATATGCTTTGTAAGGTATAAGTTGTCAAAAGATGTATTTCAAACCAAACCATGCCTTTTCCTGAACATAACCAAGTTATTTGATGCTTAAAGCTAAACAACTTTTGTTTATTTTATCTTCATAAGAACAAAATCATTCATACAAATGATAATATTTTATATACCACATATTTTTTTGTAAAAAACAAATAAATAAAGATCTACTGTTACAAACCAACTCATTAACTTAAAAGTGCTTACACGGTCCAACAACATTCTTTGTTGCCAACAAAATCAACAAGGTAAATAAATCTCTGCTTCAGGTCAAATACAACACAACTGAATGGGGACCCAACACATAAAGATCAACCGCTGCCATCAGATGACATGATCTAATCTGCTGGCAGACTGAATGTAGTAAAAAAACTAAATATCGGCCAAAAAATATGTTAGGTCAATATGTACCTCGTAACCAAACAACAACCTCATATATATATTCAAATTAAAGTCAAAGGACTTAAATGGCATCCTTTTCAAACTTTTGTGTGGTTTTATCCACCATCCCAATAATGCGGTGAAAATCACTACTTAAAGAAAAACTACTCATTCCCCGTTCTCTCTGATCCCTTTCCTGTCCAGCTACTGTTGAATAAAGACTACATGAGCCCAAAAATCCTTAAAAAGAAACGTATTGCGCAGGATGTTTTTCATCCCGGTGGATCATCTACTATTGGTCTAGATCAGGGGCGTCCAGCTCCAGTCCTCGAGGGACACAATCCTACAGGTTTTCCATGTTTCCCTGCTTCAGCACACCTGACTCAAATCAATGAGTCATCATGAGCTGTTGCCGGATTCACTTAATTTGAGGCAGGTGTGTTGAAGCAGGAAAACACCAAGTACCTGCAGGACAGCGGCCCTCGAGGACCCCTGGTCTAGATGATTGTCAATCATTGTGGTGATATTTTTATGTAAGGCCGTTGCTCTGAGCACGCGCACTTTCAGATGTTTATGTTAACTGTGCTACGTCTTCATCCAAACAGATTTGTTTATTTATTTTGTAATTTACATCCAAGCGACCATCTTATCTTTGCGTCTCAGACCCTTCTCCCCCATTGCCAACAGCAACATGTAAACACAACGAGCACAGGTATAACTAGGGCGTAGAGCGGGTGGTTCTTGCCTGAAATTCAAGAAAATCCTCCACCATATCTTTAACTACAGGAAGTCCAGTAGATTAACTGCCTTTTCACTTTCTTTCACCGTAGGGAGATCTCAAACCAAATAAAAAGACACGCGCTATCTAGAGGTTGCTCTCATTAACTTCACTGGACACATATTCAAAAGAACAAGAAATGAGTGGACTAGATTTGACACAATTTAAGTGCTGTGAGTTTGCTCAAACTTTCTTACTTTGACCTTGTTGTTTAGCAACACGTGTACAGTACCAAACACACATACATCCACAGATACTGGGATAAAAATCACACTTAGCCCACAAAATATTGGTGCACTCATGCCAGCCCTGCACTCTGTCTATAAATAAAACCAACCCTTGTGCCATACTGGGCCCTGTAGGGAATGAGAAAACAGTAAGCAACTCACAGGAGAATCTGGTACAAACAGCGAAAACCTTCACACTTCACTGGAGACACCAAGCTCAACGGAAAAACAGACTTGTACAACAATGGAAAATCAATGAAGTTGCCTAGGTGAGGGCGGCAAGAAGGATGAGAATCTGCCAACAATTTGAGGCAAGGGAGTCTAAAACAATGTAATCGACTAGGAGTCACAAACAGAACAACAGCAACAGGACTGAAACCTGGCTCCAACTAAGAAAAAGGAAAACCGGCTGTCATATCTGCTGCTTAGCAAGTTTAGTCACACAATTGGCTAACTTCTGACAACATTGCAAAAAAAAAAAAAATGGATCCAAAAATGAATTAAGCTCTAAAAGCTCAGTAAGATGTATTTCCAGCCAGGATGTACAGTATGAGTTGCAGCTCTTTTCACTATTTTGTCATCACTACTAAGACCCAAAGATGTTTGTTCCTCATGTTCTACGACCTGATCACTTCTGAACCCTGTATTTGAAAACACACTGCTGCTTTGTCATTCTGTCATTCAGACCATCTTCAAGGCAAGGCAAGGCAAGTTTATTTGTATAGCACATTTCATGTACAAGACAATTCAAAGTGCTTTACATAAAACATTAAAAGCATTACAGCAGGGTGCAGAAGAAAAATTAAACAGTACATTAAAAACATACTTTAAAATAATTTTTTTTTAAAACTCTCGTCTTTCTCCCCACCTCGACTTTGTCCTGGTTGTCAAATCATCAGCCATTATCAGCCATCTGATTAATGCTCCACCTCCATATACTTCTAGACTTCCTACCCTCATACCAGGCACAGATCTGTCATGACTCCTGATTAGATTCTGCCTTTACTTTTCTTGTATATTTTAATGTCATGAATTATACAACATCCTCTAAAAATACATTTGATATTCATATTCAGATTTGATAAGCATGTTAGCCTGTGACATTTTGAGAGCTGCAATTTGATGATAGAGCAGATTAACACACTTTTGAATCCTTTTGCTCTTGTATCTTTTGTTTTGCAGAGGACTAAATCAGGTCGGTAATATTTTTCATGGAGTGTTTCTAATACAGCTCCAAACACAGTTGCTGTTCTTATAGACACTAAGTTGTGATCGAACAATATATCAAATGCCTCTCTAAGTCTGGGGTTTGTTCTTGCCTTGAGATCCTCTAAGCTACAAACTCCTTTATGAAAAAGCATTTCAGCTGCAAGCACTCAGTGCACCCCATGTTTTTCTAGGTCTGATTACAGCGAACACTTTCCCAGCAAGCCCTCTCTCAGAGCCTTGAACAACTAGATTTGTCCTGTTATTTTCAGCCACTTCTACTTTTTCTCCGTGGCGCTAATCAAATTCTTGTGTATCAGCTACTGTACTGACAGGACCTGATCTCCCACTGGCTGTGATTCAGTCTGGCTCAAACCCAACAGCGTTTATGGAAGAGACAACTACTGCCACTTAAACTTTTATTGAGCCTGCCTCAAACTACCTCAGGGTTTTTGCTTTTAATAAGAACTATGTCACTTGTTATCGGAAGCAACCAATCTATCTGGTATGAAAGAACCCAGATGAAGCGAAAGCAGAAGTTGTGCATGTGAAATGCTTGTGGGCAGTGATTCCTGGCATGTGTATAAGAACAACAACAAAAATGAAGCAGTTGCATTATTCAGCTTTATACAATTATATATAAACAACGATTTCAATGCAATATTTCACAAATGTCAATATATTTGATCATTCCTGGCTGTGATTTGACACCATTCAGTCAGCCACGAGTTTCCTTTGTAAAGAGGTAGTGTATGATTTTAAGACTAACATATTTCCAACAAAACATATGCCGTTTTACGAAACCCTCCCAAGCTCTTAATCACACTTATATGAAGAATTTTCAATGTAAATTCAATTTTATTCATAATCTAATAAATAAATAAATAAATAATGAAATAATTCAATATTCCACTAAATAAAG
>JAPMNP010697317.1:0-13699 GCA_029874935.1 Atherina boyeri | reverse complement strand
GAAGAAGAAGAAGAAGAAGAAGAAGAAGAAGAAGAAGAAGAAGAAGAAGAAGAAGAAGAAGAAGAAGAAGAAGGAATAAAAATTGAATAGTGAGATATATGAAGGCAGAATCAGTTTAGGGGTTTCTGCAATGTGGAGAAAAGGAAGACTGAGCAGTGTGTAGGGAGGGGATGGGGCAAAGCTCAACACTGTGTGGGGTCTGTCTTGCGTGCATTCACCGATGGGATCTGTGTTATAGATTTTCTAGTATTTTGCTTTGCAATGTCTGAAAAGCTTTCTGGTAGCTTGATAGAGTCAAGCTCGGCGATTGGGAGCACCCTTATTCTAGTTTTCTCATTTTTGGAAAAGAATTATAGGAGAAACCACATGTTGTTGTAGCTCCTCTTTAATATTCAGCATTTATGCAACCCAAATTTAGCATTATCGTTTTAAAGAAAGGCAGTGTGTAATGTATGTATTTGTAAAATTTACCAGACATTGATACAGATCAAATTTAATATCAAAACATTTTATTGTGCTTTTCTGCTCCAAATCTCAACATTAGAACATTAGAAAATATTTATCATTTTCATATCAAACACTTAGGATATAAGACGCATCAGCCACTGTTTGTTTAACCTGCTCCCATCTGGTAAACGAGAGGGAGGAATTTGCCACATTACCAAAATATCACAGATCACTGTCTTTCCTCCAGCTGTGAGACCACTGGATAAATATTTTACATTGCAATTCATTCATTCATCCACAACTTTTTTGTGGATCTGTGAATGTGAGTAAGATGAGCATCTCTAATCTCATCTTGAAATCTTTAGTTGTATTATATGATTCATTATAAACATTGTAATATTTTGTTTCAGGAGCTTTGATATAAGCAGATTATAGCATCCTTGTCATTACATTCATTAGTTTTTGGCTGGTCATCCGGCTGAGTGTTTTATCCATCAACAGGTCCCCATCATACCAAATATAAAACAGAGCATGCACAGAGGCTTACTGACGCAAACGCTCCTTTACACACATAAACATAAATGCATAAACAAGCAGTCAGATGGCTGAAGGAAATCCTCAGTCACACCACAACATAAAGCAATTAAGTGATCCCATAACTGTGAAGAATGGAGACTTACGTTTCGAGAAACATGTATTTTAGGTTGTAATCTGTGTACATTTTGAAAAGTAAATCAAACACAAATGCATCACAATCAAAAGAAATTTGAACAATTACATTGAAAGCAGAACCACATAATTTAATATGAGACACATCCATCATGTGCTACTGGTGAGACAGCAGGTCTCTTCATGAAAAAAAAAATGTCAACAGTCCCGAGTTTTGCCACTTAAAGATTGTGATGAAGAGTAAGTTAGATTTGCCATGTGATAGGTAAACAATAGGAATATGAAATTAAAGGTGAAATATAAGTATTTCTATTGACGCATGTTGATCTCAGCAACCGACTGCTCCAGATTTTCCTCCAAAGTGCTGAAGCTGAGGAAAAGCAGGAGCCTAACCATCTGCCATCCACAGTGGCCCTGTTGCTAGATCTACACCCAATCAGAAGATCTGAAAACTGTTCAATTTGTCCATGTTGACCTCAATACGCATAAAACACTTGTTTTCCATTCTCCAGCAGACAAGTGCAACAGATGGGCTGCATCACCACATCATGGCAACAAACAGATGAAGAGTCAAAAGAAATGGCAAGAAATAAACCTGTATAAATTCTCTGAACTGCCTTGTATCCCGTGCTACAAGCTTGCTTCTTAATTTTGACCATTTTGCCAAATTTAACAGAAAAATTAACTGAATAATACTTCTTCCTTTTCACCCTATTGCTATTTAATGTTTCTTTCACCATCCATGCAGAGAGAAGCTGTCAAATGTTTGGGGTTAGTAGATCTCAGTCTGTGTGTCTCCCCAATAATCTCCAGGCTGTGGAAGGTGGAGCGCAGCCTCTCCTGCTACAGCCTGAGGGCTCGGGGCAGATCTGGGACAGAGGTTGATAATGAGCAGGGGGATAAAGTAGAGTTATGGAGGTCTTATCACCCTGAGCCCCTGGGTCACACAGTTGTGCTGGTGGTCACGGGCACTTTAAACATTACAAAATATTGAGGCTCTTCACAAAAAAACAGTAGTTGTGAATAAATGTGTTTGCAAGATAAGTTCGCAATTCTGGCAATTATAAATTTGATCTTGTGAAGACTAAATGCTACATCAGGGTAAAGATTTTATTTCTACCGTCAACATATTAATTGTATGTCTTTGCATTAAGGATGATATGGCTTGACCCCTGGTCACTGGAGCTTTGGCTGATATCTATGTTGGGTGCTATTCTCTGTCACTGCAAACTGTGTGGGGGGTCACAGAGGGAGACAAAGATGAGTGTGGTGGGGGGGATTGCCAGACCTCAGGATGTGATTTGTTGAAGTGCATCAGACGGGAGTTGACCAGAATCGGAATAAATCACTTCAGTGGCACCAGTGACAAAACCTTGATAATGCCCCTGTATTATCTGCAGGAGCGTTTGTGCCTCTAACTATTGTGAGCCAAAAAGTGGGCTGATTATTTTACCATCTTTATCTTTTAAGTCTATTTCTATTTCAAAGATCACCTGAAGACACAAATTAAGATACTTTGGCTCGTCTGCTTGTCTGGGTATTTTGCTTTTCTGTGTTTTTTCTCAAAAACGTTTAACTCTTAGAATGAGGTCCTACTTCCTAATTAAATCTTTAAATGTACGTTTGAAGATTTAATGGTCTATAGCTCAAAATGTAGCAGTTTAACCTATGAAGCCAAACGTATCATATTTGATACATACAGTTTCTGAAATCTTTTCCATCTACGTCCTTTTACATCACTTTATGGGAAAAACCTTGCTCAAAACCCTGCTGTACATGATATGATTTACCTGATACCAGGAGGCAAAAGACAACACAACAATATTTGTTTGACATTATCACATGATAATAAATGATGAATACTGAAAAATTACTTTTGATAATTTTTTTGTGATATTGTGTTAAAAGACCAAATGACAACTTTAGATTTGAAAAATGAGAATTTTCTCCCCATTATTTCTTTTGTTGGGCTTTAAAGGGTTAAGAGCTTGACACTTGTAAGATTCTTACAAAATAGTTATGTCTCCCTTTTTTTTATCATAATGTACCTATACATGAAATTGCCACTCATGCTTGGAAACAGGGAAATTACTGAATTTTCAAATCTCCAAAAAGATTCAATTTGCAAGTGGTAGGCAAGGATGTATGTTTTGCATTTTGTGAAACTGTATCTGACACAACTTAACAGATGCAAGTTATAGTTCGGTGAAAATAATAATAAGGAGGTAGGATGAGGTGAGTGGTGGGATTATACCAATGGACTGTCACACAAACCCAGTTTGAGTCTGATCCAATCTAACATTGCCAAACAACTTTTCATTTTTCTACCTTTCTGTAAGTTGGATTGGTTTAGGCCTACGTATAAAACTAAATGCTTTTTATAATCTAATAAAGATATGACTGTAGGCTGAAGCATTCATATAAACCTGGTTACAGGTTCACATCATCCAAATGCTTTCCTATAGTAAAAAAGAAAAAAGCCAATTAAAAACTTCACCTTGATAATCAGGTCTTTAGTGTAAGTGTGCTGTAGGATTTGGTTTTACCTCACACTAAGTTGTATATTAGATCATGACTAGTTTTCAAAACTGCTGTGTTATCCCAAGCACGCCCAAACATACACATCCTCCTATTGGAAAAAAAGGATTAAACTGAACAGGCCTCAATTTTGAATAAATTATATTCAAAACAAATTTCTGAGTGACAAACCACTTCAACGTTTCCCTTTAATGGTAAAATATAGAGACAATTGTGAGATTATTCAGGGAAATGTTTAGGGTTACGCATTAAAATAAATTTGGATTGTTGCGAGGGGAATAGCAGGTCAGTCGAACTTGTAGGAGTATCATCATCCCAGCCATGATGAGTCAAAAGGGATTGTCTTACCATTACCATTCTCACTGCAGGCCAACACTGACACACCAGCTGATGAAAAGATTGATTGGAGGAGGTTAAAAAGTAATTTGATACTGCTGAGTTTGATTTAATGACCTGCTTTAGGATTAAAAGATAATCAGCAACAGTGGGCAAATTTAGGGGGTGACAAGGAACAGAGCTGCTCTCTGTTAATCATTATTATTCCACTAGTTACGTCCTAACCTTTGAATTAGGAAGATAGAATATTTTGCGCAAAAAACAGTCAGCGCAGATATTTGGGACGAGCGACAGCAGTCTAACAGTGTTTCCGTGGTAACAATGGTGAAAACATGAGTTGGCCTGTGCTTCTTCCTTCATGTCAGTATGTATCCCATTATGGTTGTACTGTGCGGACAGAAGAGCTCTGCCTGCTCACCACAGCTTTATTTATTTTACTGTCTTTCATCTGCAAACCACCACCAATCTGCATCAGAGGGAAATCCACTCTGTGTATCCCATAGGTGTCATTTAGGATTGATTCCCTGGAATTAGCAGACGTCGAAGTAGAACCATGTGGCTGTCTGTCAGTCCTTCCCAACACCTGTGATAAGGCTGTTTGAACACAGGGAAACAGCACGACTGCCTCTTGTTATCTGCACATTAATTTGGCATCACAAATTCCTGAGGGTTTACATCCCAATCAGCTAAACATTAAAGACAGAACTGATTACAAGATGGAGTAAAATCCACTACTGCCCAATTCATCCTGCATTGATGCAAGATTAGCTAATTTGCTAAAACATTCTTTAATGAAGCTCATCCATTTAGCAAAGGACAAAATCTTTTAGATCAGTGCAGCACTGATTCTCTCGTTTTTTTTCTCAGTGGTGCAAGAACAGAAAAAAGATTGAACAAGTGCAATCACAGTAATCATTTACACTGACTTCATTGGGGAAAATGAAGATATTTATGAAAATAGTTCATGCATCCTCTTCAGAAAAACTGGTAAAATAATGTGAAACGCCTTTAACCCAAGTCTGAGGTCAAACAGAGGCAGCTATGTAAAACACTGTAATATATCACACTTTGCAGATATTATTAAGCATCTTTCAGCTGCATGCTCTACTTATTTAGAGAACTATACAGTATGCACACTGAACACACATCCTGTTGCAAAAAAAAAAACTAATAACACTGAGGTAAATAACAGGACCACCAGCAGCTTCAGTAGTGCTGGATTTGTTTCTGGCAGTGTTTACATATGCTCTGCATCCCACCACGGAAAAACGAAGAAGTCATCATAAGGTCCTTAAGTGGTTCTTGAATTTGGCAAATAAAAAGGCTCTGAAGCTAAATTTAAATCTAACAGTGGTTTCACACGTAGAAGATTGTATAAAGGAAAAAGGAGACTCTTTATTCGGTTTCTTGTCTTCAGTTTCTCATCATCATCATCATCATCATGAATGTTGTTTTGTTTGCTTGTTCAACATCATGTGTGCAGTTATGGTAAAGGCATCACAAAAACCTTTAATTAGTGTAAGTTTATTGATGAAAACGTGAACACAATATCAAATCAAGAGATACTCTTTCCCCAAAATAGCAGCAAAAAGAACACCATATACAGTAAGATGTCCTATGAACAGTTATTAATTTATTTTCTATTACAATGTACAGCATAAAAGAAGAGAGGTGGTATCAAAGTAGGAGGAAAAATGGGAACAATAAAACCTGAACACCATCTTAATAAAATCTATTACAGATATTTAGCAGCACATTTGCGTTGAAAATGAAAATCTGTTTAAAACCAAACAAAAACAATTCAATCCATCTTTTGTTTTTCACTTTGAGGATGAAAACTCAAAAACGTAATCATCAGAGCATAAAAGCTTTATTTGTGCTCTGATTAATAATTCTTGTGGAGTGATTTCTACAATCAAGAGCTTCTCATTGATGACAAAAAAGGTATATGACTCTAAAGTGGTAAACGGTAAAGCAAAACTAATCTATGAATCCTTTTAAACATCATGTTTTGGAGTCAATTGTGGTTTTAATTTCTTTAAATTATAGTTATATTTGATTCCTACATGCAGCATTCAAGCAATTCTTCCGACATTTTTTTGAAAATGAGAACAGGACAGAATTTCTCCATCACAAAACATCTGCCACCTGACTAATTCCTCACTCCAGTGTCTCAAGCTCCATCTTTTAAAAGAGCTGTTTTACCCTAATACATGGCCCATTAATAGATGGCTATTCATCACATTAACCCTGCCTATAGAGAGCTGCCAGTGTCTCACAAAGTACAGTGCCACAGTGCTCTCTGTCTCCAGTCAGGACACACTCAGCAGCGTGTCCACTTTGCCATGACTGTGTTTACCTCAGAAATACACAAACGCAGCCTGCGGCCAGCTCTATTAACGAAGCGAGAAGAAATCTCTGCTGATCCAAACAACATAGTCTGATTGACCTTTTTTCGTGTAGATTTTTTTGTGTGCACATAAACTGACCTTTTGCAAGCTTTACAGCAATGCAGAATAACAGATCGTCCGTGAAACTACCCGTGATCGTTTTGATGATGGCACTACCCTAAACGTTGGCACTAAATGTTCCAGGCAGAACACAAATGCAACAATCAGTACACTCTACACGCTTAAAAACGGAGACAACTATATTCTAAAAATTCACAAAAATAAACTGGTTTAGAAAACCTTTAATTAGCATGAAGCTGTGTGCTTCAGCTGGAATTAAGGAGCTTCAGGCCCGGCTGTGGTGAGCTTGATTACTTAATAATATGGTGATAAACACAACTATCCATCAAAACCCCTGACAGCACTTACAATTCAGGAGAAATCGGCCAAAATAAGAGCTGCTGACTCTCTCATTGCGGCGGTGTGTACGGGGGTGCGTAAAAGGATACTCACTGCAGTCTGCAATGAAGCTACTAGCACCAGTGCAGTGATGGAAAGAAATAAAGTCACTTTTATTTACTGAATGCAAATGCAAGAACTTCAGCCTCATCTTGAAAACAACAGCTGTGCAATTAGGGATCCAATGTTGCTTTCATGACGCTTTCAAACAATGACACAATGTTTGAAAGTGTGATTGAAACCACTGTGAAGACTTCTCACCGGACAAATCAAACCCTCAAGTGCACAACACAATACATACCAAGTGTGATTTATATATCAGTGACACTTTTTTTTCTTCTAAACACTCATTATATGAATACATTTTTCTTCTCTAAAGGACACAATCATCTGTTGCTGCCCTGTCGCCCAAGATGAGGATGCTGAAGATTTAAAATCAATTTCAGAGGTGTGTGCAATGACTTATGCAACATCTCTCCCTCTTTGCTATAACCCAAAATCTTTACTACCAATTTTAAATATGACAGTGACTGTTTATCTTTGCAGTCATGCAACTGTTGACGAACAACTGTAATAAAATCCATTTGTAATAATATCATCATTGTTATGGATAAAATATTTTTTTCCATAGTGGAACTTGTCTCATAGCTATCATTGATACAGTGTCAGAGAAAATTCACATTACATATAGGCAGATAAAGTTTTGTTGATAATTATTTAATTAATCAAAGTAAGGCTCTTGAAATCTAGATGAATTATTTAAACTAATTAACCATTAGTTGGACACACAAAGGGGTGTCATCATTTACTGTGTGTTGGGTGTAAATAATCTCATTCCAATTTTTCAAATTATTCCAAAGTGGTTAATCAAATAGAACAATGCTCACCTTGTAGATAAAAAAATACATTTTGAAATGTGCAGAGAAAAAATTTAACCCATTTTTTCTAGAATAAAGATGTTTAGAGACATCATTGCTTTGGAAAAGAACCCAAATAAGTAAAGGAATGTCGCACAATCAGATTACATGAGTTATTACGTACTGTAAAAGTTATCCTGCTGTTTAACCTCCTGTAATAATCAGTATGGTAGCAGCAGGATCGCAGACACACACCTAGAACTGTGGCAACTATGTTTTGGTCTGTGCTGCCGCCTTTTTTTTCGACTGCAGTCCTCCGTGCTGCTAAAGCTGCTGTTCTGTGTTGGTTGAAAGTTTTTCTCAGCAGATGACGTGAAATAAGTTCTGGCTCCAAGAGGTAAATCACAGCAGCCATTCTCTCTCTCACCTCGCCACTTTTAGCAGACCGTGGCTGATTTCCTTCCTTGCGTGACTCTGGGGTGTAAACACACGGCCAGAGTGACTCATCACTATTTCTCACTTCCATGGTCTGATATAAACACATGAAAGGGTCAGGGGTCATTTTGGGGTGGTTTGTGGGCGGGTGGGGGGCCAGTACGTCTCCCCATGAGACATCTTCCATTCTCCGAAGAATTCACAGCTTCCTGTGGCCAAACCCGCATGCCTGCCCACTCCAGCCTGGAGGAAGGAGAAAGAGAAACACAGCTAGAAGCAGGCAGAGAGAAGGACAGACAATTTAGGTGATAGATTACCTTTTCTACCACGCAGCTCTTCAGCAAAATGGAAAGAATGCAGTGGAGATGAGCCTGCATCTCTTCCCTCCCTGACAGGAAGAGAAGGAGAGAAATGGTTGGAGACAAGATGGAGAGGATAAAGTTGAGTTTGATTTTACGGTGTAAATTAACGTCATCCCATTCCATCTGGTGGCTAATTGATTTATAAGTAGTGAAAACGCTGTTTATAAGCGCCTGCCAACTCTTCTTTTGGGCCGATTGGCACTTTGTAAAAATAGGATGTCTAAGAAAGTCGTGATCAGCACTCTGCCCTCTTAAGCCCTGCGTTACTGCAGGGTAGTTAGGGTGGAAGGGAGGGATAGCCACTTCCTTTCAGGCCCCCATTTGAAGACGGGCCAAATACAGTCTAACATCAATCACTGTGCACTCCACAGTTTTCTCAGTGCCATTGTTATAGAGCAGACCAACGGAAAGAGGCCGGTAGCAGGTGGAAATAAAAAGCCCTTTGACAACTATAGGGTTTCTCCCAACATCGTAACATTTACACAAGCCAGAGGGAGAAGAGCCTGTCCACAGACACACATGCAAATATTTAGTCAACATTATTCTCCTATTTGCTCTGACACATGCAGCCATAGGCAGCCATCACAAGCACATAAAAGTAGCCACTGACATACAGATGTGCATCTGCAGAGAAAAGCAGACATGGAGACAGACAGATGGTAACATGTCAGTCTAACTCCTGCTAATAGCACTATTACAAACAATGAAAAAAGTCTAAGCTGTTAAGCCACAGAAAAAAAGTCGCCTTTATGATAATATTTGCAGAATTGCTTTGTTGACATAACATTAAATTGCGGTTTATTGCAGTCAAGTTTGGAGGTCCCTTTGCAGAGGGAAACATGCAGACATAATTCTGTTTGTGTCTTCAATCGACATGAACTGCCACAAATATCTCACCTCGCCCACCCCGTGACCCCCCCACCCCTTCTCATAGCCATAATCCGGTTAAATCAAAACACACAGACATCTTTCCTACACACAAAACTTCACTGGCTTGTACAATCAGTAGCATTCTCTCTTGTAGCAGTGGTATCCACTGAGATTAAACATCAATAAATTATTCAGAAATCACAAAAAAAACAAAGTACTTCTTATGATAATTTGGCTTGACTGTAATCATTTTTCACTACTAAAATATCTTGTAATTATTTTCTTTTTAATGAACAGAAACTGTTCAAACTGCTGCTCGAGCTTTACTAAAACTTGATGAATCAAACAAACTGTAGACTCTTAACACAGATTTGTATAGTTTGATATTTGAAATCCAGACACAAAAACAGGACTGTTTTCATCCACTTTTCATTTGTTTTATGGACATCTTTAGAGCAGGACATGATAATATTTGACAAACTGCACAGCCGTCACTCTGAATTTCTATATGATATACCTCAACTGCTTGAAATGGGATTATGATGAGCTTTAATGCATATGTGTGCATGTACGTATGTATGTATGTACATAACAAACAATATATGTCTTCTATCAATATTGTGAGCAGTTAAACTTTATTATAGAAGAAATATTGAGCAACATGACTAAATAAATTGAACTTTTGTGGAAAAAAAGAGTCTTCAGCTCTGTGTCTCACCTTTGACTAGTCTTTCCTTCACAGGTTGTTGCTCCAATCTTTCCCTTCTGTCCTTTCATTTCTTTCCCTGGCACTGCCCACCACACCTCCTCTACAGCTGTCCTGCTCTCCACTTTTCTCCTCACGGAGGATCATAGCTTAAACCTGGCATCATCTCTGTCATATGATGCCATGCGTGTGATGCTTCGCTGGGACCCCCTAGACTCAGGAAATGCTCTGGGCCTTTTTCCCACCCTAGTGTTCCGCTGTAGAGAGTCGGGCATTATAACTGAATCCAGTTACCATCCCAAAGCATTCCTGACTGATTCCAACCGCTGCCTGCATATCAGTTCCCACAGACAATGAGGATATGCCCTAATTTCAAATCGGTTTGAGCACTGAGTATCAAGTTGTGAATTACCAAAGTTGAACAGAGGAGTTTGAGCTCCACAATAGACAATTATCATGCCCACTCATCCCCCTCCCCTTCCTTCAATTTGAGGTTTGTCTGTAGGTGGATTTGGTTGTGTGCAGATTAAAAATAGTCAACTCATTCCAGACAATAACTACAAGGGACATGGAACACACATTGCACAAATGATATCTCCCATTGTGGTGTGCTGTTTGGGAATTCTTAATTGCTTTTTCCGAAGCAGCATGCCACAGGAAAATCCCCCTTCAGAGCAAAGAAAAAAAGGGTTGGTGGGCCGTGCGTAAACACCATAGATATTATGTAAACATGTATGTATAAACCCACGTTGCCCCATGTGCACCCATCAAACTGCCATCAAGGCAGTATCAAAGGAGCTAACCTGCAGCAGAGCCAGTTGTGGCCTGCCTCTGCCCTCCCTGTCTCTTTTGTGTTCTCCGCTGTGGTTTCTGCTTCAGCTCTCATTATTGATGTCTCTCCCTACGTTAGACAGACCATGATGGACCAGTCCTGGGAGGTGTGCAGGACTGCAGGGTGGGGTACCACACAGGCTCCCACTCACTGTGTGAAACTGAGTCTCACTGGAGAGGCAAAAGCAGCAGGGAAGAGCGGCGAAGCCGGAAAGAACCCAGAAAGCAAGAAACTCCCGTTTGTTTGCACACGGACAGAAGTACAAAGCAGTGTACACTCTCTCATCTTATATATATGACGTATAACTATGAATTATGTCAGATGAAGAAAAAGTATCAAAGAAATTCAGCGTTCTATTTTAAAAAACTTTGATAAATTCTGCTTTACAAATCCTGAAAATCCAATAATAAAGAACACTTTGGAGAAATAAAAACTGAGTTTTAAGCAAACTTCGGCAAGCTTAAAATCTCACCATTTAGATAAATCTTTAAAGAAGGGTTTTCCCCTGTTTACAAACTAAAACATCCCAATTTTTTTTCTCTTCTTTTGCTCAGGCACAAATTTTCCTTAGACAGCTCTCAAGACCACACACACTCTAAATAAAATGAAACCCTCAAATTTTGTCAGAATGACTTTATGTCAGAAACTTTAATGAACTCTGATGATGGCCAAACATTTAGGACATGAGTGCTAGGCTACATCTATGCCTGACAATGTCAAATATTTTGTAGGCTAATATAAAGATCTGTAGTTTTGAATTAAATAAAAATAAATAGGCCTATGCTAAAGAATTGCCCCAAGAATTGCCCCAATGTTTATCTGTACTAAATCTTTTTTTATTCTAACAAATTGAACAGCAGTAAAACACAAACTTTCTAGTTGCTATTTAAAAATATACCACAGACTCACCATTCTTTTTTTATGTAACTATATTTTCTTATATATTCGCCCCCCTTATTTTATGCTCCTTGTCCTGCTTTTCAGCCAACAAAGCAAGTTGCCAACCTGTTGAAGCAGCTCCGAACAGGTATTTATAATTATGAAACATTTCCCTGCAAGCGCCAACCACATTTGGACAGTGAGGAATTTGTAAAAACTCCTGACCTGCCAAGTCCTCCCCACTGCCGTCCTTCATGTCAAATTATGTGGTGACCTACTGGCCATGATGTGCAAAATAAACCAGCAAGAATTTTACATATTTTCTTTTTCTTTTTACATGGTCTGACGGCAATATTTCAATATGTAAAAAACGACAAAAATCCAGGAATAAGAAAATAAGAATCTTCGATCGGGACCAGGCTTATCTTTGCACAATATGGCACACAGGGACTGATGCGGGAAGGCGTGTGAGGAAAGGAAGCCCGAGGTTCTGACAGTTACGTTTGCACAAACGATTCAAGGATTTGGTTTGAAAAAATGTTTGTCCCTTATTACGTTGGAAAAAATAAATAGTACATGTTGAATGCTCCATCGTCCAATCATGAACGTCAAAGGACAATCAGACAATACTGAAGCTCTAAAAATGATTTGACAGCTTTGTTGTGGAGTTTCGCGAGCAGGGGCGGCTTGTTTAGTAAATAAATGCAGTGTGCAAACATGAGTAACATTTTATCAGACATCCTCATTATAAAACTGTCTTCTCCAAATCTCAATGGCTACCTCCATTTTAAGATTAGAACTGATAACTGCAGCTACTGAGGCAGATAGGAGGGCGTATATGTGTGTGTAGGATACTGCACCGGAGCTCTAAAGACAGAATATAGAAAGCTTATTTACTATATTAACAAGAAGGCTTTTAATAATAAAAATGGATGTTTACGTTTAAAAAATAATCAAATACACAATTTGAAAGTTCTTATCAGATGCCCTTTAATAAAGCTAAATCTACTTATTTGGCCTGTAACAATATTTAAAAGTCATTATAGACAAACAGGCATACCAATTTAGTCTTCTTTTAAAAATAAATGAATAATTCTAATAACGATCATATTCTAATAAATTCTAATAAAGAAAATAACTACGCTACAGAATTGAAGAGTGTGAGATCAGGTAAACCAGTGCCTTATCCCATTGAGACAGTCCTACCTGTAAAATGACGCACAGGCCGGAAATATGCGCTTGAATGTTTGGTTTTAAACCAAACCCCAGGGTTCACAGAGCCCATACCTGGCTTGGACTCAGTGTCAAGCTCAAGGAGCCTTCATCAGTGCAAATGTTTAGAGAGTTTTATTTTCAATTAGGCTCTGTTACCATACCAATGCGGACGGTTTTAAATAGATGTAGCCTAAAAATATACATACCTTAATATAAACAAACATTTAATGAAAATCATATGAGGAATTCTGCCTTAGAGATTCTTTTTTTTTTTTTTTTTTTGCCTTTCCATGCCCAAAAAGATACTTGTCAGATATCTGACCGGAAATATAAAAAGTCATAAAACGCACCTCTGCTGCAGCTGATTGCTGGAGACAGCGGTGCCCATCAAATACACTTGGAGTCCACGCAGCGGCCCAAAGCGCGCAATCAGCGGTCTGCTAGCAATCCCGTCCTTTCTCGATCACATAAACAGCCCTTAAACGAAAATATACACGGCCACCTACCGCGAGGGGAAAGTGATGAGGGGTACCCACCTCGACATTACACTGTTTTCAATTAAAGTGACAATACTGAGTGAAGTGCAGGCGACAGAGGGCCAAAGAGCCAGAAAGCCAGTTAGAGTGCACCTTAAAGGACAAGTTCGGTATTTTACACTTAAAGCCCTATTTTCAGAGTGTTTATGATTAAAAAGAACGATAGTG
>JAPMNP010697310.1:0-10149 GCA_029874935.1 Atherina boyeri | reverse complement strand
CACACACACACACACACACACACACACACACACACACATCAAAAGTACAATTCATACTGGTCATCCTGTATGTTTCATATCGACCTGCAGTCAATGCTATTATGTGTGCCATGTTAAGGATGATACTGATATTATTAGTATCTCACTTAAATAAATAAAAATATTCATTTTGGTAACAAAACAATCTTTTGTTTGGTGTGGTCAAAGTGTAGTTAGCACTTGTCCCTCATAAAGTAATTTGTGTTGGGGTTTTTTCCCAAGTCATTACATATGCAAGGATTTTTTTGCAGATTCTAAAAGCCTCTGTAATGTTTGAAATTTTCCAAATAATATCATGTACGGTCACTGTTGGTCACAGCATCCCAGTCACTTTAAACATGAAAGGCAAAATAATTGTAATTCATTGAGTAGATTCCCTCTTCTTCATTTGATGTTTGGCGCACAGATTGCTGTTGAATGGCCCAGGTGCTGCAGAGTCACTGAGGAGATAATAAAAGACCTTTACCAGCACTGCTTACGGCACCATTAACAAACAAACATTAAAGCTCATTTGACTAAATACTGCTGACATAGAATATGGTGATCAAACACCATAGCAACCAGTCCCATCAATTCATATTGGACTAGGAGATTTAGGTATGCTTTTATTATTTATTACCTCATTCCCCCTTTTGTTTTTCATTTGTAGGAAGAGGGGTTTGACTTTGTGGGTAAGGTTTCCACTGCAGCATCTTTCATTTCTGGCCTTTGTCCGACTCAGGCAGAAGTAGCCTGGCTCTGCATACCAACCAAGGGGTTAACTGTGTCCCCAAAGCAATTACAGCCAATTGTGGCGCTAGTTAGCAATTAGTGGATTAAATGTAATGAGTCTGCTGTTGCCATGGTGACTGCATTTTTCAATGATACTTGTCAAAATGAAGAGCACTTTAAAAGAGGCAGTGGTTTTAACAGATGGAGGCAGATAGGGCCAGTCCATTTAGTGCGATCATCATTTTAGTTTGTTATTGAATGTAATTAGTTGTTTTTATGTAAACGTGGAATGAAATAAAAAAAAAAACTAAACTATACTTAAAAACACTGTAATTAATCTCTGTAATCAGTGTAGCTTGTAAAGAAGGCTAAGCATAAGATGAACCCTCATCTGTGGATAAGAGCACCTGCTGTGGGCGGTTTGAAAGCAACCACAAACACTTTTTCAAGTCCTCAACTGTTTTGCTGTGTAGGAGATTTTCTATATGACATAAAAAATTAGCTGCTGTCAGGCAAATTTTGATGTCTATATGGTAAGACTAATGGCGAAGCACGTTTGTAAGATGAAGAAGTTGTGAGCACTCAGCTTGTATGTTGTTCATTCAGCTGTCAACCATACTTATTAAACTGTTCAGTCATATGCATATTGCACATATACAGTGCCATCTGTGCTTTTGTCCCTTCAGGGCCAGCACTGACATATCACAGTGCATAGACTCTTATTGAGTAGTATAATGGATTCCAAACTACAACATTTCATATCCCGTGTAATTTGATCGCTATTTAGTCTGGATATCTGATGCCCATTCCTCTCCTTTATGAAACCGTCTGTGCAAACGGGGCCAGAATCCAAAATGATTTATGACAGATTCATGAAGAGAGGCCAAGGGGGAGAGAAACAGATTAGGTAAAAATCTGGGGAGATAAAGATGAGATGTCTGTCTGCTGCTGAGGGCAGCGAGACAAGCCCTGTCTGTATCAAGCTCAGGGAAATGTGCTAAGGGCCCTGACAGACAGCATCGAACCATCTCAGAGCTGACACAGACATCATCTTTCTTTTCTTTTCCTTGGGCAAGGGGAGAACTGTGACATTGCCAATTATAGAGTCCTTAGATGCTCGTCTTGGGTGGTTATTTGTTTCTTTAAATGTATACAATCCTGTTTTTCTCTGAATGAACATATACACATATCTTCATGCAGCAGATGAAACGGTAGAAAGGTATGTCATCCTCAGAAGTATGTTCAACTGAGGCACTTGAGAGCTACCGAAAAGTCGAGGTCTGATCCTGTCTACTAAGCGCATAAGAAGTGGACAGCATGATTTATCCAGTTTGCTCCTCTGCTGCACTGTCGGCAATGCTGTGGCAATTACTGGAGTCAACAGCAGCAGTTCAGGGTTCAGATAAAGTGAAAATAAATGTAGAGCACTTTATTTATCCCATTGGGAAATTTTGATATTGTCATAATTTTTGTTGCGTTTGTTTTTATATATCAATCTGAAAAAAATTAGGTAAAGCCTTGTTCCGGAGGGTAATTGCTGCTGGCAGGAATGATCTTTAGTACCTCTCTGTCTTGCACGGGACTTGAAGAAGCTTCATACTGAGTACACTCAGTTGTTTCTTCACTGTGTTGTGTAGGGGATGTTTAAGAGTCATCCATTATTTTACACAGATTGTAAAGAATTATTTTCTGGACAATAACCTCCAGCGGCTCCAGAGTTATCCCCTGCATAAAATCAGCTTTCTTGATCAGTTTGTTCAGTCTCTTAAGTCTCTGTCTCTAATGCTGCTGCCCAAGCAGATGGCCGAAAAGATGGTATTAAGATATCACTGTAAAGACAAACAAAAAAACCTCAACTTGCCATTCGAATTCCTTATCATTTAGGATCTGTGTGTTGTTTCATCATTACATGACCCACAACACAGTTGAGGGAGCCTTGTCTGATCACACTGAAGTGTTGGTACTGTCTTGCTATATAAAGCAACATTTGTCTGACAAATCAACAGTAAGACTGGGCTGATTCAGCCTATTTCTCCAGTTTTCAACTTCCATCTCCATTTCATTTCTCCCAACCTCACAGGTATGATGACTGCTAGCCATAATGCTGGTCAGCATGAGCTGTACAGCAAAGTGCTGGAAGGCCTGTGCGATTACCCCTGCCTCCCTGCTGTGAGCACCGCAGCAGTGAAGGGACTGAGTGGGAGAGTGGTGAGCTTTTAATACCACACACAATAGGGCACCTCAACCCCAGACAGGCACCATATTTACACTGAGCTAAGGTTCTCCCTGAGCCTTATGACAGAGCAGGCAGAATGATCACCCCTCGCCTTGCAGCCAGGGATCCATAATTCATGAGAAGAGGTGGATGGGGTGCAAACAGGGCATGCTTACGGAGAGGGGGGGGCACTGCCTGAGGAGTGTGTCCTGAGCCCTGTGTGTCTAAGTAATTAAATGGGATTAGGTATGCGCTGAACCCATTTTCAGAGAGATTGGCTGGCAATGCCATTATTATTGGAAAGGATCAGAGAGGCTTATAGGCATTGAGGAGAAAGGTAACTGAAGAGAGAGGTTTGAGGAGATTTATTAAAAGAAAAAAAAAACTCTCAAATGTGGGTGGCAGGTTGAAGACAGTCATCTTTTATGTCCCTTTTACCTCTTTAGGGGAAAAAGAAAGTCAGCCTTGTGATTGAACTTCCTGTTACGGTGAGAAGAGATGCACTAGCATGTCAAAGAAACCCGGGCTAACTATGTCCACAGACTCTGCAACTCTGCTCAGTCCAAAACATCCGTTTCTAATTTGTGTGACAATGCCAGTGTGGATGGCACCTGATTTGCAAGAGGTTGCCCAGAGCAGAACTCATTTGAATAAGCACACATCCGAGTTATCAGGGATCAGGAAGATGAGCTCACAGACAGACAGGGCGCTACCTCTTTCCTCAGTAGCTCAACATCTCAACACACTCTGCTAACAATGTGCCTCTGTGTGCACCTGGACTGTAATCCTAACAATACAGCTAACACAAAGGTCCAAACACGGTTGTGTGTTGTAACCTCTAAACATATTTTTCCTAATATGAATGGAGTAAATCCCAGCTACTGTACCTGACAGAAAGATGATTTCCTTTTGCCAGAAGAGCTGAAGCAACTTCTTGTTTGTGCCTCCTTTTCCCTTACAGAGAGAACCTTTTGGCGACAGCAACCCTGGGAGAGATGCAGAAAGCATGTCCCCTGGGGAGAAAAGCTGCCTCAGGCTTCAGAAAGCCTATTTACAACAAGCTGTGCTTGTTACTTTCATCAAAATAGAGCACTGAGCTTTTCTCTTGCCTTGTTTTTTTGTGCTTTTGGCAGGAGGTTGTTATTGTAAAGCACTGACTCCATTGTGCTCAGCAGTGCAGTGAAAGTCTCGCTGTCCACAAGCACAGAGAAGACAGGAGACATGGCTTGATGGAAAGAAGGGGAGACACCCTTTTTCATCAAGGCCATGGTTCCTTTTATAGACTTTGAAGGAGTGTCTGTGGGAGGAGTGAAGAAACCTGCTAAGTCACCGAATTTTCCCAACCTTTGATCCTCGGCTGTACTCCATCAAGATCAATTAGAGGATCGGTGGTCTCTTGTGGGCACGTTTGTCATAATCTATTGGGTTTGGCGCATTCCACATATTGAAGGAGAGGACAGGAAATCAATAAACTGGATTGGGCTGCCAGGCCCAGAGGGAGGTCTCCTTACCCTGGCTTGTGTGGTTCAGGCTCAACTCTCCTCCATCAAGCCTCTCTTTTTAGTTCTGTTTGGGCCATCAAATTGAATTTCATCAAAAGGTCTGAACGAAAAAGGGAAGATATATAGCATATGGCCTTTGTATTCCACAGACTCTCCATTTGCCCTGCAGGTAAATATGCAGTCACATATAATCAATGTTCAGGAAGGGATGCTGTTTGCTTTTGATTTTATAAACAGCAAAAATCCTCTGATTTATCACTCCAGTAAACTTTCCTCACTGGTTTAGGATGTACCCTCACTTTTACTTGTCATCTTCAAACACTGCATTCACAAGGCATGTAATGGCCACAATTCAGAATATATCTAATGTGTGATGAGACCAAAGTATTGATATGACAAATCATTTGAACCTGTTCTTCCTCGTTTGCCCTTATCAGCCCAGAGCAGAAGGAATTCTGGGAGGAATGAAGGTCAAAGACTCCTTGACAACCGTTGTAACTGGGAGGTATTGTCGTTTCATTACCTGGCCACATCAATAGCCACTGCTCTTTCCCTTTAGATTCAATTTCAATACCAACTATTGATTCATTGTTTATTAGGGGCAAATAATTCCTGGACGTTTGTTTCTTAATTGTACAATATCAGTCACAGCTTTTAGTTGTTTTAGAACTTTGTTTTAAGAGTAAAACTGAAGGTGATAGATTCTGACTCCTGTTTCTGCGAAGTAACAATCACTGAGATAGTAGGCCATTCTCTGACAAGGTAAAGACTCAACATAGACAACTGACTGCATTACTCCTCTAACTATTGTCAGTGTCACCATCAGCCCCCGTGCTCACTCCTACTCTAACATATCTCCTCTCTTTCTCTCTTACTACTATGTAGAACAAAAGAGAAAAGAAATATCACCCAAAGGAGGTGGACCACCTACAAAATCTATAAAGTCCTCCATCAAAATCAGCTCCCTCACTTTATGAGGACATTAATCTGCTGCTGCAGTGCTCTGCTCTTCAAAGCACCTTGACAGAGTGATTGTCCCTTTTTTTTCCTCATGGCTGCTATTTCTTGTGTGCTTTGTTATACAAAATCTTAAAAGTTCATCAAACAGAGGGGAGGCTGTAAGAAAGAGACAGCACCTCAGAGAGAAATAACAGATGGAGATGAAGAGAGGACAGAGATAGATGAAGAGGAAGATAGGAGGGAGGAAAGAGCAGCACTTCTGAGTAACAGCCCTGCCAAAATAAATCCTCTGTGGAAAAAACAAAACATCCTGTGAAATAAAACTCCTGCATCCCCATCCAAAAATGCTGCAACCTTCATCTATTACTCTCAAGTGTCAGATAAATGTCTGCAAGAGATGGAAAAGTTGCCCTTGCAGATGTGCTTTCTCTGCCTGAACTTTACATGTGCCCTTTCCAACACGAATATGGTACTCACACCGCGTACAAACACACCCACCTGCATACTGTAGCTGGGGTAGTGAAGTGAGAGCATCTCAGTTAGACTTTATACTGCTTTAATTGGCTCTCTGTTGGCGGGGACAGAGGGAAATCTGTCAAACTAGCGAACAAAAAGTTAAAGATCTATTATACCTGCTGAATAATATTGTATTCACAGTGGTCATGATATAAATGCAGCTCACAGATGCTCCTCATCCGCTGTTCCAATCAGATTCATCTCTGGCTGTGCTCAGTGGCCCCCGGCAAAGTCTACCACAGAGACTATTTACGACACATGAGGAAAGCACTGCTCTGTTCTTTAACAGCCTGTCAGTGTGGCTCTGCTCGGTTTAGTAAATAAATTAAGGGGTAAACGAGGGCGGCAGGAATGGGACCCCACTCCTGTTAATTATGGCCTTGGCTACAGCTCTGGGACTCCTGAGCTTACAGGTATGGGTCTTGGATGTTGAAGCTCCAAGTCGAATAGTTGTATTGGGCCCTTCCGTTTGTTGCAGGAGAGTGTTGGATCTCAGACACAAATTATGTGCTGTCAATTGAGAGGAGGCAAATAAAATGCAAGCAGAATAATCTTCACTGAGAAGGCTCTACTTCAGTCGTTTCATTTAACAGCCTGTCCTTTTTTTTTAAGATTCACTTAGTAATCACAGATGAGAGATGTGCACATCAAACAAGACGAGCGACTTTGGTCTGCACAGCTGCCTTATAAAAAGCAAACAAGCTATAAATAAAAGAGAATTTTATAGAGGGGTGTCTGTCGGGCATGTGCGCTTGAAACAGGGAGATGTAGAAAGGAAAGGATATGGGTATCTGTGAGACATTACACACCACAGTGCATGACATTACCTATTATGAATACAATGTGATGCTATTTAAATGTGACGGTAGGAACAGGTTGGCTCAGGGTGGGGCTGTGTCACAGCTCGTAATGAGATCCTTTGATGTGTCAGATAAGGGGGAAGTGAATAAGGGAGAGGGCCCTCTGGGGAGGAGAGGCGAGAGGACAACCGACCACTACCAGTAAAGGAGAGGAAAAGCCAATAAAGAGGAGAAAGGTGTGGGTGGAGGCAGGAAGCAGCACCCCACTCCTCCCCAGACAAGACATGAAACGCTTCTCTTAGAAACCACTGATTGTTTACCTAACCTCTCCCTCATTGTTAATCCACACCTGTCAAGCTTTCTGTTGCAGCCAATAATGGTGTTAATTTACCACAGAAAATATTTGCTGATTATTTTTAAAAGAAAAAAAAGACTGATACAAAGAGAGCTCAATTCTTTCTGGTTGTTCTCTAGTTGTTTATGACAGTCAGTTTTGGTGGCTAAAATAATGACTAAAAACCGATATAAAATAAAATTATGTTTTTTTTAACTGTAAAATGGCAGTTTTATGTTGAGTTGGACTTAGAATATATGTCTCTGGTGTAAAATCCACAATTTAACAATCTTGTGTGTCTCTCTCACCTCCCCATCTGACCTCTTTTTGTAACCTGCGCTATTTGTTGATAACCCAGCACTAAAGAATAATGTTTTCCTTTAGCCATTTATTAAGTTAGCTCACTGCTGCAGAGGCATATCTAGCAATAAGGTCTCTTTTCCTCAAAAAGTGATGTTAAACAGGTAAACCATGTACTGAAAATAGTTGCAAAGGGCTTTTGTCTGAGCTGCAACATGTGATAAGTGGGAAATAAGAATGTGTTGATTTCACACAGAAGAAAGAAAGTAAAACAAACAAATGAATCTACCTTTTTAAAAGTGTTATACCCTATCAAACAGTCAAGCTGGGCTGCCCTCCCGTAACAGACAGAAATCAATTGGACCATCACATCAGCTTTGGTATGCACTTGTGGGAACCAAAAGTGAAAATAAGAAAAGGAAAGAAAAATTGTAAATTAAAACATTCACATGTGCAAACAAAGAGAGGGCTGAAAACAACACAGACATGATTTGATGCTGTTTGATGGTGAACAATGTGCAAAGACAGAAAGGAATAATTTGACAGAAAGAGGAAATGTGACGGTGTCTATTCTGAGGCCTTGTACTTTTGGCACCTGCGAGTGAGGCAGTATTGACGTACACTTTGAAGGCAGGGATAGAGGAATAATCAAGGCCTTTTCTGAATACACAGAGGAATCTCTGCACAAGATGTTCTTTCTGATTGAAAACAAATTGGTTTTACAATCAATGTCACCTCACATGAACTCACATACCAAGAGGGAGAGAAGCAGCATAGGTGGCCTTTGATTTTTGGGAATGTGCAAGCACGCGCTCCTTTAATGTTCAAGAAGTATGTTGTCCCCAAATATTGCACTTAGATGATGTTAAGCCAGGATATCTTGAGCTGATCAAGGCCCTCTTGTTTTTATCTCATCATCAGACCTGGTGTGTTATCACGAAGCTGTCTGACAAACAAAACCTGTAATCTACCAGGCTGGTGCAGACGATGCTCAAATATCATAACCAATTATCATCTGTCTCAAAATAATCAGAGCTTATCTTGATCTACTATTCCATGTAAACAGTCCAGATTACACAGAAACAAAGATAGGAATCTACTGAGCTGTTGCTTTGCAGTGCAACAACCCTGCAAATTTCTCAGGTAGGCTTTGAATAACATGTAAGGTGAAATAACATGAAAGGACATGAAGGGAAAGTCAAACCCCTACTTGTGTGGTGTAGAAAACAGTTGCTTATTTACAGTCAACGTCTGGGACAAGGAGTTGCATTTCACCTGGAGACCCATAAGCTCACCGAATCATCAAAGCAGCAACTGCCACAACCTGCCGTGTGTGGGCCCGTGTGTCACACCTCATTTCCCCCGAGTCTCCATGTCTGTTGGCAAGCAAATGACTTGGGGCAAACATTCACATTTACACTCCAGAGGTTCGTGCCTTTCCTTCCCTCCCCCCATCAGGATCGCTTCCTATGGAAATGTAATTCTTACATACTGGTATTTTTTTCTTTTTTTTTTTCAGCACAAAAACACAAATGAAAACTGAATTAAAGTAAATATAAACTTTTTTTAAAACCTGTAAACATTTCTGTTGGGACAGGATTTGGACATTGAAATGAGACTACACCTCTATGAAATACTTTATATGTCCATGTTCACAAAAAATGATGGCTGTGTCTGTGTCACAAAATCTGATTATTTATCGTAACTGCCTTTTGATATAGACTGAAGCCAACGGTAAATCTTATAAGTGATTATGAAATTGTTATATGTGCTCACCGCACCCAAGCCAGAGATACAGTTTTGATGCTTTCATCTTTATTTCTCTTTTTTTTTTTCTCTGTGCTTCATATAATGTGAACTTAAAAGTAAATCAATGTTAACTCTGGTTCCATCCAGTCATGTTAATAAATGTTAAAACAACAGTTTTACTGAATGACGTAAGGCGTTGGGGGAGATGGTGTGTGAACTGAAAGAGCTTTGAAAACAAGTGCACATAGAAAAACTGGGAGAATTCTGTTTATTGTGTTAGAATAATGTGCAAGTCTGATAAACTTATAGTATAATATTATCTAACATTTTTTTTCTTGCAAACAGAGGGATCAGTTTGCCATGCAAATGTGGCCTACCAAATAGACAAGTTACAGTTGAGGTCAGTGTTGCCAGAGCTTATCAGAAATTATATTTCTTGCGACTGCTTCATACATAAAAGCTACTGTGTTCGACACAAGTGTATCAAAGCTAAAATATTAATGGCTTTAAAGACGTAATTCATAACTTTCCGACCTTAAAACACTGCGTTCTAGACTCGTTTGATGGCACAGTGACATCTATTGTGAACATGTCTAGAGCCGCTATGCCCAGTAGTGTCCTGAGGCTGAGAAGCAGCGCTATACAACTATCTCATCCAGGATGCTGCATAACATTACATCCAAATCTAGCTTTTTCTTTTTTTTTACACGCACCATTACTGATACAGCAAAGAAAGCGAATATGATATTATTGGAGGAAGAGAGGAAAAGAAAGAGAGAAAGGGACTGAGAGAGATAGGACAAGAGTCACGATAAGACTGTCGTTTACTGGCTGGAGAGAGCTCAGGGTACAGGTAGGATGGAAGATGGATGCCAAATTAGCTGTTGAAAGAGGTGCAGCATTGAGAAAATTGCAAAAGTTCTGTAGTTTGTCTTTAAAGAGGCTAAATGCAGTTTCCTGAAATTTCAACTCGCGTCTGACACCTTTGGCTAAAAAACGGAACTGCACCTCCTTTCTGCTCGT
>JAPMNP010697305.1:0-11295 GCA_029874935.1 Atherina boyeri | reverse complement strand
TGTAACATATCAGCACCATTTAATGATAACTTAAAATAAAGATGATACATCATTCTTACATATGGCTCCTTTAACTTGTTAATTACTTGTGTGATCAGGATACATCATCCACCATCCATGAATATGTACCAGATTAAAAGGAATAATAAAGAAAAGTGTTGTAAATATCCGTGGGATATTTTACAGAATTAGTCCAGAAAAAGTGTTGGAAGAAGTCACAACATAAGCAAATATGCGACAACATCTGGGGACTGTGGATATCTGCAAGATTAAGATGAGAATCCAATCTCCAGTTGTTTATTTCGGTCAACAGACCCACTGCTTTGCCAACACTTGACTCTCACAAGCTGTGTTGTCAGCTAGGCTAAAATGAATATGTAATATTCCATATGAACCAATACACCGTATCTTGTTAGAGAACATGCTCTCACATCTGTCTTTCACTTCAGTCCTCAGTGAGAAAGCGTTAACTAAGAGTAGCAAATTCATTTATTGTGAATGTGTTATTCAGTTTCAGCATCATTTTAAAGTAATTTATTTAAAGTTAATATAGGAGTCAGGCTAAATACTGTAGGCCTAAGGAACCTCCATACTGCAAGAATAAAGACAACATTAATGGGATTTTTGCTGCAATTTTGATCACATCTTTCACATTTCATTACTCAAGTGCAAACTACTGCCTTAACTGTTATGTTTTTGTTGCTCTTGGTGCCAACTCAGTGTTTCCATTCACTCACCATTACACAATGAAATCATCTAATCCTCTTACCTACAATCTGGTCATATAACTGTTGTTTTAAGCACACTGCTAATGCCTTGGGTGGCACGTTGATGTAAAATTTAGCACCGCAAGAAGGTTCCAGGTTTCCTCTAACAGTCCAAAGTCATGGTAGATTAATGGGTGATTCCAGGTTGGCTCTTGATGTGACTTAGTGTTTTTAGTTGTAAGTCTGTCGAGCTTTAGCCCCTCGACCCTCTACTGCATGAAGAGGGTATACACAGTCGTGAACTCTAACATGCTGACAGCAAAGACAGCAGCGTTAATGTGACTTCAGGCCAAAGGCTTTTTTTCGTTCAATTTCACAGCTTTTACCAGCCTGTAATTCTTTATTTACAAGTCATTCGCACGTTATTCTGTGTACACTGTTTTTATAAATCCATATCTTTTAAACCAAGTACAAAATCAAGAACAGCTACTGTAGCGTTGTCATTTGTGTGTGTAGTTATCAGTAATCTGAGCAGTGCAATCAGTCTTTTTTTTTTTTAAAGTCTGTGCATTCATATTTCTGTCTCTGTAAAACTTGAAACTAGTTTGATGTTTGGGTCACCCCAGAGTCAAGTTTGCTTTGGAGGTTATTCTTACCTTTAGATTTAGATTTTTTCTCTTTGGCAGAACTTGCAGAGGGAGAGCTGTCCTTAGTTGTTTTTTTCTTTGTTTTCTTTTTGGGGGTCTCCTCCTCATCGTCGTCATCATCATCATTATCTGTGTCTGAACCTGAAGCAAATTTAAATATTTACATAGACTATAAAGAAATATCTTCTTTCTTTTCCAAAATGTGATTTAACAGAAATAAATTTCAACATTACAATCACTGACTTGCCTTTTTTCTTTTTTGGAGCACTTTTGGTTTTCTTTTTTGGCTCTTTCTCTTTTTCCTTTTCTGGTTCTTCTTTATTTTTTTCTGGTTTCTTTTTCTTTACCTTCTTGCCATCTATAATGTTGACAGTGAAGAAATAAAAAATGTAACCATTGTGGGTTGAATATGGGTAAATTAAGTTAAGAGAATTATTTAGATTATTGCAGTTCATAATCTTTAATGTAGGAAATGTTTAAATTGCCTCACTTTGGGTGGTGGAGCCGTTCTCTTCAGCTTCATCTTCATTCTTTTTGATTTTTGTTTTTTTGGGTTTGGCCTCTGTTCCATTCAGCTTGGCCTCAGCTGTGCCGTTGGCCTGCTCTTTCTTCTTTTTGGGCTTCTATGGATTTCCTTTGAAGATAAAAGAGATGTTATTGTTAGAATTGTGCAGTTTTGGGGGAAAGGGATGAGTTTGAAGAAACAATGACAACAAATCTATGAGACAAAAAACCTTTAGAGATTGATGGAAAATAGTATCAATAACTCACCGTTACAAAGTTAGATGTGAAGTGGTGCAAGGAGGAGAAAGGAAATAAAGAAAGATTCAGCGTTATGATGAATTAACCTTTTAAAAACCTCAGGTCCCCCAATTGGAGGACTTTGAGAACAGATGTTAAAGGAAAAGTACGTTTTTTTTAATAGGACCTTATTTATAGCATGAAATACGTTCATAAACTCACCCGGACAATTCTGAAGTTTATCGGGAGATATTTAGATCCATCGTGCTGGCGTACATATCTATTCAATGGAAGTTGTTCGGGGCAAGCAGTTCAGCCTCTAAATAAGACATTATCTGCCAAAAATACCTTCATTTCACCAGTGTTTAGTTATTAGTTGCTTTACTATCCCTCTGTGCCTTCAGAGCAGCTTTGTTGTCATCCAAAGCCATAGATATAGAGAAACAAACCGGTTACAGTATGACACTATATAAGAAAGGGCCTTTTTCTTTTTTTTTAAGGGTTTTTTGGGCTCTAGTGGCCTTAATATGACAGTTGCTTTGACAGGAAAGGGGTCAGAGAACAGGGAATGACACGCAGCAAAGGGTCCCAGGCTGGGAGTCGAACCTGGACCGGCTGCAAGCGAGGATCTATCTATTCGTCATGGGGTGGGCGCCTAACCCACTGCGCCATGCACCGCCCCATAAGAAAGTGCCTTTGATTATGCCGTTGCCCCAACAACAACAGCGCGATGGATCTAAATATCTCCTGATAAACTTCAAGTAACTCCAAAATTGTACAGGTGAGTATGTGAATGTATTTCATGCCACAAATAATGTCCAGGTTAAAAAAAATTCTGTACTTATCCTTTACCTGTGCTAAAATGGCAATTTTGGAGATCTTGCCTTTTATTCTTCTTCATCAGAGATGACTTTTGCAGACATACTGTTGAAGTATTGTACTTTGATTTGAGTTACAATTTCACTGCATCCTGAAAGTGCTTGTTTCATTTTATGCAAACCTCTAATTCTTTTCTTTTTATTCTTCTTCAGTAAAATAAACACTGATATTTACAGATCTTAACAAATCTCACATGTTCCCTTCATAATAACTCTGAATTATTCAAATGGACCATATGGTTGTTGAGATATACTTGTTGTTGTATATAGTCATATACTTTTCAGCATGAGTATGAAATTTCTGAGCAGAGGCCTAAAAACAGGTGACTGGCACAAAGGGTTAATCGATTAAAAAACCTTTAGTTCTGGTTAAATGATTTAAAAATAATTAATTTATTTAGTATGAGCCCAATAAAGCAGTCATACTGGGAGAACAAACTGCTTTGCACCGCTGTATGCTGATACGAGTACATGCAAAGTTGTGATGTTCACAGATTGCTGTTTTGTAGAACTGAATAATCATTTGCTATTTTGATAGTACAGCGCTGTAACCACAAGCTGATAAGTTTTGTAACCACTTTATGTAAGATTCTTTCTTGAACTCCTACAGAGTACCAAGAAAGACGATTAAATGAAAAAAATGCTGTACTCTGTACTGTACTCTTACTGTAGTTTTAGTTGTAACTTCACTGGTGATGTAAGAAAAGTTTCATGCTTTAGGCCACAATCACACCTGCTGAACTGCCTAGTGGCAATATAATGAGAAAATCAGTGTTGGAAATGAAAGGAAAGTAGTTAAAAAAACATTTGCTCTAAGTTCTCTCTCTATCAACTGATGAAGTAAAAATAATGATGACAAAAGGTCATAAAATAGCTTTAAATTATGGTTTGTGTTAAAGAAATTCTGAATAAATCTTTCATGTTTTTAAACAAATGATTTACAGTAGAAGCTTCTGTTAGAGCAAGTCTAGACACAGGCTTAAGCTAAAGTCCAGAGTGGTCCCTAACCCACTGATTCTTGGTCCTCTCAATATCATTTTTGCTCAATCTCCAAAAATACAAGAACCTGCCTATATGTGATGATTTCACATCAACATAAAAAGCCGTTTAACTCCTTCCAGGTTGTAAAGGGTGACAACAGGATCATTTTGTGATTTTTGTTTGACATTTGAAATCGAATTTTCTCTGCCAACCAAATCCTTCCACATGGACAGCATGTCACCGTCCAAGTCACAGGGAACGAGGTCAGTGTGATTGCAGCCGACGGAAACAGTAGAGGTAATCCTATTAGATGCAGGTCCTGAATCCATGGATGCCTATTTGTGTCCTCAGAAAATCCAAACTCCAGATAATGTGACTTGTAACATCATTTGACCATTGATTATGAACTACTTTTTGGCATTTCTTTTATATAGACAAAACTGAGTTTTACTTAATTGCTGCAAATCCTCAAGATGATTCAGATTTATTCAAACATTAATGGAACTATCATCCGATTAGAGATTTAGACGTAGTTTATTTATTTTCTGATTGTCAAGATATAAAAAGCTTATGATATATGATGATGATGACTTTTTAGACATACACATAAGCCCTTTACAAAGAAAATGGCATCAAAAGGAAAGGTCTTTGCAGTTGCATATGGTTTGCATGTCATCACAGCACTATACGTGATTTGTTTGGTCAAATTTCTAACAGCCTTTAGTCTTCTGTGCATGGTTTAACATATGTATAATTTAACAAATGAGCTTTAAAACCTGTTAAACATTGATAAAATAAGCACAAATTAATGCCATATTTGAGAATGACCAATACTGCCAGCACAGGTGATTTTGAGATTTGAGGTTATGTACAATATATTGTGCCTGTTGGATGAAGGTTAGGGTTAGGTCCACAAAACAGCAACCTCTTCCTTACCTTCTCTGCAGACATGGTTTGTCCTTTAAATTCAGCCTCTACTTTTCAAGGGTTAGAAAATAAAAAAAGCAGGCTTCACGGGAGAGATAATGAAAGAATGAGAAAGCCCTGTACTGACTGCGTCGCCATCAGCAGAAAGTTGTTAATAGGATTTATGTGTAAAGCCATCTGCTGTGTAGAAACACGTCAACAGGAGAAACCAAGACAACCTTGGGAGGAGCAAGAGGACTTGTCGTGCATTGTCCACCTTTCAGGGTACAAATTTGAATTTTTTTTGTTTCAAATACTCTCATTGAACTACCAGCGCCAGGACAGTTGTGTGATCTGGAATTGGGTTGGTTGGATCAGTTATAGGTTTAAAAAACATCAAAGACTGTATCCTTTACCAAACAATAAAAGATCAACAGATATCTAGTTTAGTGTTAAAAGAGTAAGTTGACAAAACGAAAGTAAATAAACAAACAACTAAAATTTGGGCATTTTTGCTTAATAAGTGTGATATTTATGTGATATATGTTAATTTCCCCGAGGGAGTCATCCCAAAGGGATCAATAAAGTTGAGTCTAAGTCTATTATATGGGAGCGCCGACATCTCTAACCGAACCAAACTACTGAAAATGAAACCTTGAGACCTTCAGACACTTGTAGATTCTGTGAGAATGATTTGGCCAAACTGCATTCTCTAAACCACTGGCTATCATTTGACTGGAATTTTTCTTTTACGAGCTGATACTTTATTAAAAAAAGAAAAGAAAAAAAAGTTAACAGAGCAGGATCTTGGCTCTAAAAGTCCACTGGTTACAGTGGAAGCCTGACAACTCTGCTTACTTGACATCAGGGTAAAGTAAATGGATCTGAAGCTGGGCCAATGTTGAGTCAGATCTTATCCTTCTCTTTATGTAAAGTTGTTTAGCCAAATAGCAGGGTTTATTTGATGAGGGAAAATCTGGAAGTTCCTACATTGTGATGGCACGAACAGCCCAGACAGAACAGAAAAGGATTACAAAGGACAGAGGGAGAGTGACTTTGTTTGCTGACAAGTGCGTCATTGTGACAATATATGCTTACATAGCATATTGTTGTTCATTACTACATTAAGGTTTAACAAGTCACATGTTTAAACTTAGAAATCATAATGTATACAAATAAACAGCAACCCATGCACTACAAATGTGCATTGTAAAGTTTCATTCCTACATCAACGGGTCACGTAGGGTATGCGAATCAGGCCTAAGTAGGCTTGCACGAGAACAAGACATGAAGCTTTCCCTCTCTACTTATTGGTTTAACACCACTTGGCGAGGACCAGCGGAAAGAGGGTGTGGTGAAGCACTTATACTCATTCAGAAAACCACAAAGTTTCATAGCACTAATGGAAGGCATAAGGAAGATAAAGCATGAATAAAAATGTTCCCAAGAAAAACACTTCAGCTAAGTTCCTAATCATTATGTTACAGTGTTGTCATACTGTAGTAAGCTACCTTTAATGTAGCCAGGTCTCTTCATTATGGGATATTTGTATGGAATGGATGATGTGGTATCAATTTAGACACTGATCGCCTTTATTATTAAACTTTTATCTAAATGTATGTCATTAATGACATAATAACATTTTGGTTTCTGCACATAGTCACTAGGCTGAACTATCTTCTTATTATTTTTTTCTGGATAGCAGTGTGACTGTTTCCATGCAGCTTGTGAGTGTCCACATGGCCCCATGCAAACCTTGAAGCCCACGGGGGAGGGGTCACATGACTCAACTTGTAAGAGGATTTTCAACAAAGCAACAAGTTCCCCCTTATACCACCAAACAACCAGGATGCTCTGACCCTTCATCTGGGATTACTCTAATCAGCTGTTCACCATCTGTGAGTACTTTGTTGTTGAATTCATTGAATAGTTGTGAAGCTTCTCAAGGAAAATACATACATGTTTCAGCTAAATCTACTTCATATGGTAAAATAGAATAATCAAGATCAAATAGAATGACACAGTTTTAGTCCAGGTGTTGAGTTTGTCCATCTGTATCAAGAATTCAAGAGCGGGACCAACATCGTCTAGAAGTCATCTTGTTTGAATCACAGCAGGAAGTGAAAAAAACTAAATAAAATAGCAGTAGTTTTGATTTTATACATAAGCTACAGTGCAACGTTGTGAGTGAGAATCAGGGAGTTGAGGAAAAGTCAGCTTCTTCTCCAGTTCACTTCACCAATTAAAATCCAAAAAATGTTTGTGCAGCAAAAAAGGACATGCAATTCCCTCAATTGACCACCAGATGCTGCTGTACCCCAAGAGACAAAGAACAATATGTGAAGCAGCTGTGAGGCACCAGGGGGTACATGGTGATTCTGTGATGTAATTCACCCTCACATGCTTCACAAATGACACTAAAAAAAATCCCCACATCACTGTTGAAACCTCTTTATTCCGCAAAATAGAAAGAAATTGTTCATCTTTGTACTATCCAGGTTCAACACTGGTGCAGAAATAGAGCTTTTCAGAGAAAGGGAGGAATCTGCAGCTGCAGTGAGCATTAACATGTGATGAGAAATAAATAAAGGAAAAGAAAAATGGTTTGTAGTTTCAAAAGGCCAGAATGTCTTTCTATATCACAATTCTGCTCATGCTGTGTTGTCTGCTGACCGTTGAAATAGGTCCAGACTAATGGCTTTGCTGGCATTTCTGCAAATGCTTGACGGTAACATGGCAGTTGGCAGCCTGCCGAAGGAAGGTCTGTGACCTCAAGGGAGCTGCAGTGAAGACATCATGATCTTAAAGAGACAGAAACCATACTGTGTGTCTCAAATCTGTCTTCATGCCTTTTGTGTTTTATTATTCTGAGCAAGATGGTAAACATTACTGAAGCAGCAGAGCAGCAGTTTACCAGAGCGGCTGTTAAACCAGCTCTTACTATACCAACAACTGCAGCAACAAGCCCGGAAGAAATGAAAACACATCCGTCAAAGTTATGGTGAAATGGGGACCTTTCAAAGCAGTCACACAAACACTGAGCCAGGAAGAATGATGCTAAATACATAACGATAGATCCTCCATTGCCAGTGACCTGTGTTTGAGGAGTAGTGTTTAGTGATATTTTAACTCAACAGGTTTTATGCTAAAACAGCATGTTGGAGAGGATGTGAGGATGATGCTGCTGTAAAGCTGTGAGAATAATCACTAATGTATCTACTGAAAAACAAATCAAAAAGGAAAAACCCAGATGAAATAAACACTTTTTCAAAGGGGGGAACATTGAAATGTAAGGGAGTAACGGTACAAAAGAAAACAATGGTGGTAGGTGTCTTCATTCATTATAAAAATGTAGCTTAGTGTGACAGTTGATGGTCCTGTCACATGCCTCCGATTGATCATGCGCCCTGGCTACTTGGCCACTGGGATATACCTTTGGTTGACTGGTTAGCGTGCATGACTCACCTAGGAGGCTAGGGTTCAACCCTCCTGGGCCCTCCTGTCACCCTACCACACAAGCAAAAATGTGAACATAAGGTGGAAGGTGGCTTAGTTGGTAAGAGTGTTCACCCATGAACCAGGAAGTCTGTGGATCGAACCCAGGTTTCTCCTGTATCCACCAAAGTGTCCTTGGGCAAGACACTGAACCCTCAGTTGCTCCCGGTTGGGTCAGGCCAGCGCAGGTGCATGGCAGCTGCCGATAACGAGAGTGTGAATGTGAATGGGTGAATGTCTGCAATGTAAAGCGCTTTGGGGCTGTACTGTAGGTATACGGCTGGAAAGCGCTGTATAAGTGCAAGCCATTTCCATTTAACATGTGATTTATTAATAAATTTCAACTTTTTTTGACTGGCAAAAAAAAAAAAAAAAAGTCTTCACCGACCAATTTAGTTGTATTTAGAAAATATAATCAATAAAAGCAAACAAAAAATTTGGAACCATTAGTTAAAAAAAAAAAAAGCATGAGAAAGGCAATGAAAAAATAATAGAATATACAAATAACGAAGATTTTACAATCAACAGATTGACTGATGGCAGGTGGGGGTGTCAGAACTTGGAATAAAAAGAGTACCCACCAAAGACTTTAAGTATGGTGGATTGTAGCTCATCACTTTATGTCAAACATATCAGAAAAACATTGATCAAAAAAAAGAAAAAGAAAACAAAAAGTTGTAAATCAAGTTGACCTTTCAACACTTACAGGGAATGACGATGTGAAAAGATGAAATGAGTCAGAGGAAATCTCAGTGCAAGAAAATCCAGGATAGAAACCACTGAACATACATGACTTTCAAGCTCTTAGGCAGCACTATAAGATAAACTACCCTGCCACAGTGTTACTGTAAGTCGTGGAAAGCCATTTTCCCTCTGCAACTGCATCCAGTAGCCTGAAAATGGCAGAAGCCATAAATCAACTCACATCAACTGATGTATGGTTCTACTTGTCAAAGAAGAAAAAGACCAGTAAGGCTTCTGCAAATAAAATTGACAAAAATCAGGCTCTGTGATGATACTGGGGGAAATGGGTGACTTGTATAAATGTGAAGACACCGCTTATGCAGAGGTGTACTGTATGTGTGTGTTGTTAGTGCGGGATGGCCAAGTTAAAGCTAATTCTAGTTCATTAAATGATTCTGCTTGCTGATAAATATGAATACAAATAAAAATATCTGTATTTGCACAAATGTACTCCATCAGATTTGGCTTGGTGAAAAGAAAAAATACAATGCTGAAACAAAATTTTGTAATGAAGGCTCAGTCATGCAGCAATGTTCATTCACTCATTCATTCATTCATTTATTCATTATCTATACTGCTAAGTATACTTGCAGGGGGCAGGGGCCTATCCCAGCAGTTAGCAGGTGAGAGGCAGGGTACACCCTGGACAGGTCGCATTGAGCAGCAATATCTAAAATCTAATTAAAAGCAAATTGACAACACTTCCTCGTCCACAACCCTGTCTGACATCCTTCACTTGAGAATATGATCTTCTGAGCCAGACAGTAAGAGATAATATTAAGGCTGTGCAACTCACAGCACATGGCTTTCCCAAACTAATCCACAAGAAAGGCAGACATTGGTGGCTCAATACGCAGTCATATGCAAACTATCTGAGCAGACTGTCATGGACATTACAAGTAGATATTGTAGTCATTAAACAAGCACCAACTAAAACCACTAAGGTCATTTTCCTGTTCACATAATATGCAAACACCTCCACATAGAAAGCACAGACGGTATACAGAGTATATGATCCTTTGTGTTAGTGATATTTATTGGAATTCTATGTGTTAGTGATATTTAGTGGGATGTAATTTGGCTACTCAACCGGGAACCTCTTCCAGCTCACTGCATTGGGTTGTAAATCACAAGTTTGATCACAATATGATATCATTGTGATTCAACGGATGGCCGTTCTATGTTTGATTACTATATTAATGTTTGTGACAAAGTGGGTGAGTTGTCACCATTTGTCACTGTATCATATCACTTCAGTTGTTTAGTATATCCATATATTTGATTTAATCATATTAATTTCATCTTTGCTCAGACTATCCCGGGTTTGTTTGTTTTTGCTGTCTATTTGAGTTAAGTTAATGTACATAACCATCCTTTTTTAGAAATAAGACTCGCACAGGTATATATGCATTTAGTTGTGTTTTATTTGTATGTTTTATTTGGTTAAAACTGTTCTGTTTGTTAACCATACGCGCCACACTTACCATGTCTTCCAGGAGCAAAAAGAGGAAAGCAATATCACTTCCTGTATTTATAGGGTTGGCCCTAATTGGTGATGTCATCGGAAGAGACTAAGTATGGGTGGAGTTTAGTTATGTTGAGATTTAGAAATGGTTTGGGTATTTTGTTTAGTTGCAGTGGTTATCAAGATTTAATTTGATTATGATTTATGTAGGTTATTGTTTAAATCTACTGGAATTGAGTAAATTCAATGATCTGTCGGAGGGAGCTTGAAGTATACTTACCTGTAAAATGGTTGGAGTCTAGAGAAGCAATTAGGATGATGAGGGATAATGGTGCGTTCTATTTGTCTTTCCAAGTCGTTTTACGAGCTCATCTCGGTTTAAATTTGCATAGGACACGCCCAGGGAACGCCCTTTTAAGCGAAAAAACAACTCGTCAACTCGGTCTACTCCAGAGGACCCCGAGCTGGAATTTCCAAGATGGCTGCGCCCTTTAACATTACATGCGAGCCTAAATGCTCTGTTTAGCGGTTCTGTTGAATTTGTATCAAATCAGTTGTAAGAACAACAGTGTCCAACCTCTATCTGTCGCTATGATGTTATGACGTTTGTTTGGGTAAAACCAAGGGGCAAATTGCGGCCGTTAAAGTTGAAGCTTATGCGGAAGTGCTAAAAATTGCACTTCACCCCTCCTCCGCCAGGGGCTGGCTCCAAAACAGAGCCAATCCTCATA
>JAPMNP010697304.1:0-10252 GCA_029874935.1 Atherina boyeri | reverse complement strand
TCCGTTGCTCAGCCAACAAGGGACTTTTCGTAAAGCTTCGCAACTGCAGACGGGACTCCAGGTTCCCCGCCCCCGAGACGCCTGTTAATCAAGTGGAGCGATGCAACTCTATAGGTAGAACGGCATGATTGTAGCTTTGACATCTCCTGTAGGTGGGACATGGTGTTTTGGGATGTTTTGATCACAGTTTGGAATTTTAATTGCATCTTTGCCATCTTGGGAGAGCAAGGAGAATCACTTTACTAAATAATTTGATAATTCAGTTTGTTTTTTTTATTCATTTCAACTAGACATTTACTTGTAAAAATTGAGTCTAAAAGTTTAGTTTGGCCCTTTTTAATAAAACACGGATTGGCCATAATTAATTAATCTTGTGTTTTGACCTTTGGCTTTTTGGAGCAACTGCTGCTCAAAGTATAGATCTTTGAATATGGCTTGATATAGCTTCTTCAATAGTCCATGTTTTGTGACAATATTTCATGTTTTGTGGCAATATGGGGTTTGGTATCTTGACTAAATGAAACTTCAACACACTATGTTGAGGAGCTATGGATCAGTCCACCAATCTTTGGTTTAATGGATGACCTGGTTTACTTCCAGAGCCAAAGACACACGACCGTACCAACATTACTCTGTTGCGTGGTTTGAACACAGTGGATTGTAGCAGATATTTGAAAGCAAGGTTGCATTGTTTTTATTTGAAACTATCCTCTGTGTCTGTTGCTGGCAGCCTTTGCAGAGTGGGGCAGCGAGCGCGTGGAAGACCACACCCCTCCTTCGGTTGGGGATGAGGCCAAAGAACTTTACCAGGGCTGGAAGAGAGGAATCCAGGGACACCTCAACTCCTGCTATCTGGATGCCACATTGTTTAGGTGAAATCTACTCCTGTGTATGAAATCACATCATAAAACACCATTAAAAAAAAAAAAAGGTTTTGAGCGTAATCACAGTTTGTATATTAAGTTTGGAACTAGAATAAATAAAGAGAAGCTGCTTATCCTGCTACATGTCTCTGCAGTCTGTTCTCCTGCTGCAGTTCAGCAGACTGGGTGTTGTTTTGGCCGTCGGATGCTGAAACTGATAAAAGCTCCAGTCAGGCTCAGGATCTCCTGCGCTGTGATATAGTCAACCCAATGCGAAGGTGTGTCTATGTCTGAAAGCAGGTGGTTTCAAAACTTTTGTCTGGCAAATGCATGGTGATTGCTATTGCTGATACTACTATTTGAATTCATATATCATGTGTAAGACTTTTCTAAAGTATGCGTGTACTGTTTTATTTTTCTAAGGTACGGTTACGTGTGTGCTAGTAAGACCATGGCTCTGAGACGACTGCTGGAAGCTGCAAACAGTGACACTGGCTTCACCAACCAGGAGAAAGGTTTGTATATGAAAGTTTTTCTAACTCTGGATTGCTGTTTTTACCCATTGTTCATGAGGCTGAGGAATGTAGCCAATCTGATCTTGTTCTTTTTGACAGATCCTGAAGAGTTCCTCAACAAGCTTTTCCTGCTCCTGAAAGTCGAACCACTCCTCAAAATCAGGTGATGGCTCACCAGCCCCCGTGCCATGCATACACTGTCACAAAGGCCAATTATTCATCTTTGATATGATTGGTTGTTGCTGAAGTTACTCAACATTATGCTAGCACTGCTGCTCTTCTGCATTTCCTGCATTCCTCTGTGCAGAGGCAGCAGGAATGAGACTAGTACTCAGTTTACTTTGGTTCATACCATCATGGAAACATTGAACATGTGTTTGTTCTTTGTATGAATTTGTATTAAATATGTTATAAGAAAAAGAAGTAGAGGCCACATAATTTATTTTATTTCACTTTATCTCCACCAGAGCTTATAGGTCCTGGAGGTGGGAAAAAAATTAAGACAACAGAAGAATGCAGTTCTTTTTATTTCCTTTAAATGTTTGCTTTTACCTGTTCAGGCTTCTAAAACTCTCTAAAATGGCAATAAAAATTAGAACCATTGCCCTGGATTTACCCTTCATTCATGTTGTAAAAAAATCCCCTCGAGAGATTTTTAGTCGTTATATTTAACCACCTGTCATGTCTAAAATTTAGACGTTCCTTCTCTTTTTAGATCGATGACTCAGCAGCCTCAGGAGTGTCACCTCTACCAGCTCTTCCCACCAACTCTTCCTGCTTCCTCCTCTTCTTCACCTCTTTCCCCCCTTGGCTCACCCATCCCCCTCACATCGTCATCATCCATGAAGGTCGCCAGTGTTCAGGCCCTGTTAGAGTCGTCATTCCTCCACGCCGGTCTCAAGTTTGTTGAGGTAACGCAAAAAAATGTGTCATGGTCAGGGTAGTTTCATGTGAGAGCAAGACTCAACCATGCAAGCATCATGTACCAGCAGCCATTGCTTGGTTTTAGATTTGACATGTTGTATCCATAGACTGTATATATTGTATCAGTAGAGAAGAAAGTTGTTTTTTCCGACAGAAACCACCCAGCTAACATCTCTTGCTACGATTGGTTGATAGAGATACATGTCTCATCCAGTCACGTGCAAAGTATTTTTTGATTGTGTTTTTTTTTTTAACTGTCTGCCCTTTTCCAGAAACTATCCACCATTTTTTCCACATGGTTGTGTGTAGTAAACCTTCTGCATGTGAGGTTAAATCACACCTTGCTGTTAAGCCATTCTTCACATTAATTTCCCCACCAGGCTCCGTCCTGTCTCCTCCTGCTGATGCCCAGGTTTGGGAAGGACTTCAAAATGTTTGATGCCATTTTGCCCACCCTCAGTCTAGACATAACAGACCTACTGGATGACAGTAAGAACAGTGATGGCTTGTGTAGCTCAAATTTTATTTTCAGCTTGCATGTGGAAACTAATATTTAATCAAATTTTTTATTATTGCATATTATCTGTCACATTTATTTCCATCTTGGCTGAAGCTGAATACATTCCCTGCTCTCTTCACTTTTGTCTCGTTGTAGCTCTGAGACAGTGCAGTATCTGCCAGGCTGTGGCTGAATGGGAGTGTCTGCAGTGCTACGAAGATTTAGACATCACTCCCGGGCATCTTAAACAGTACTGTCAGACCTGCAATACACAGGTAGTCCTCTATTATGTGGATGTGTAAAGACAGTAGTCTGTCGAAGTATAGCCAATGGCAGATTGGGTAATACGGGGCGCTATGGCACAGCATAAATTAGTTGCAAAATGAATGCAACATTATGAAACTAGAATATAAGATATGTTTGCATTTACTGAGAATTGGTTGTTGTAGGTTAATTATTTACCATGTGTTCATGAACGAGGGGCACTGGACTGGACTAAAGGGTGTGTATGCAAGTCCCTCAGCAACCTTAGGCTGCTCTCTCATTGGTCTGTTGAAATTCTTCATAAGATGCTGCTATGTGCTAGCCTGGGTGCCAGCCGAACTTAGTCCCTCTCACAACATTTGAGGTTTGGAAGTTCGGTCTGGCATTGCACAGTTGAGGAGCCATTATGCTCAAACAAGAGCTGTTCGGACCAATCAAATCAGGCTTACGATGGACAGGTGAGCAACAGTAACGTAATCAACCACATCACCAAAGAGCACTTGGGTTGAATTTGTTTACAACAAAGATGGCTGCCGCTGGAGAACTGAGATGTGTAGATTCTACCATCGAGTCTGTTCTAGAAGATATCGACAGCGCATTAATTTTAAAAAGGAACAGATAAAGGCAATCAAGGCATTTGTTAATCGGAAAGATGTCCTTCCTATGGGATTCGGCATACGTCACACACTCTGTTGATTGATTGGTTATCTGTCTATCTAATTGAGTGCAGAGGCATTTTTGTCCTGGTTCGGTTGAAATACGACCCATAATCACAGCCCAATAGAGCGGTATCAGACTCGCATTCTGACAAGATTTGAGTATGGCTACGTTAGGCTAGCTATGTGCGTCCCTGGCCAATCAGCATTGCTTTAAGTTCTTTGTTGATTGAATAGGATTGATTTTACACATGTCAATCAAAATCACATCCCTGGTGTTCAGATGTGCAAGCACAAATGTCACAGAGCAAAACAGATGATAAGCAAACTCTTGTAAGCAAATGAACCTCAGGAGCAAATGGCAGCTTTGTGGGTAATTAAAGAAATTCTGTAATTTCTTTACCAAAAAAAAATCCTGCCATACAACGTTTACTTGGAGAAAAGCAATGATAAAGAGGCTTGGCCTAGACCAGTGTTCCTGCCCTGCACCTTTTACTTATTTCCAAATCCAGCACATCTAATTCAGATTAATTTAACTGCTCATCAACTTCTTTGCAAGCCTGCTAGTGAGTCAATCAATTGAGTCTGGTTTGTCAAAGTATGGACACCTCTAAAACATGCAGGGCAGTGGTTCCTGAGGACCAGGATTGAGAAACACTGACCTAGACCGACCCGATCTAAAAATCTAGTAACACGCAAGTGACATAAAATGGAGTTAATCTGGTGCTTAACAATCAGAATGGGAATCAGAATTGCCTCTGTTGTCATTGTACATGACACAATGGAATTTGGGTGCTCTGCACAGTATGAAATCAGACTAAGGAAAATAAAAAGTTTGGGAAAAAAAAAAAAGAAAGAGAAATAAAAGGTCACAATCAGTGACATTAATCCGAAGGGCAGACAACCTACCTAATGAAATATTCCACAGAAAATAAGTGTATTGTTTATACTTCCTCAGTTTAATCACTCTCTCATCTAACAAAACACTCAGTTGGCAAGCTATAATTTTCTCAACCTGATTTCCAGATGCAGTTATTCACATTTCCTGCATAAACTTTATTCTGCCAGCGTTGTTTACAGTTTGCAGTACCACCCCGGTTATTGTGGGGTTTAGGGAATATAATGTTAAAGAAGCACAGGTCTAATGTAAAACACCTATATTTGTGCATCTTGTCTGTGGGTCATCAGGTCCACAGTCACAGGAAGCGTGTGTCTCACAGCCCTGTGAAAATAATCGTTCCTGGGGAGCCGTGGTCAGGCCCTCTGAATTGCACTCGCAGAAGAATGTCTCTCTTTGCTGTGACATGCATCGAGACCAGCCATTACGTGAGTTTTGTCAAGCATGGACCTCAAGTAACAGACTGGTTATTCTTTGACAGCATGGCAGACCGGGAAGGTAAGAAAAGAATCTCATTTCATCAAGAATTTAATCGCGAGTCAAACACAAACAAGAACATTTAAGAGTTTCTGCTTCTCTCTGTGCTCTCAACCAGGTGGTGAGAATGGCTTCAACATCCCGCTGGTGAGGGCGTGTCCTGAAGTGGGACGCTACCTCAGCCTGTCTGAAGAGGAGCTGAGCAGAGTCAATGCTGCCTCCTTACGGGAGTCCGTCCGTCGCCTGCTCTGCGACTCCTACATGTGTCTGTACCACAGCCCAGAGCTCAGCCTATACAAGTGATATGAAGATGCAGCTCATATGGACACAGATCCTACAGACTGAAACCTGAAACAAACTTCTTGTCTTCACATTCATACTCTTCAAAAATGTCAGATGGAAAAACTGCGCTTAAAGTATATTAGGTAGAAGAAGACACAGGCATGGCAGTTTTTGTTTGTTTTTATAACATATGAAATGTTCATAAAGTTACTTCTCAAAGGATAAGTTCAGGATCCTGTTTACACTTTTTTTTTCTCATTATAGCACATGTTCAAGTTTTTCCATAAACATCTGACTTCATGTTGTTACTTTACATACATTTTAAGGCATTTGTTGTCACCCCAGGAGTATCGCAACTTCAACTTGCACCAAACCTGGTTTAACTGTTAGCCCTAAAATGTTTGATGAGGACCTGAGAATAACCCACAGTCTGTGCAGATGAAATAGAAACTTGATGATAAGCTGAATTCATAAAAACGGCTTTGTTTAAACACTGGTAAATGTGCCTTATGAACAAACATATGCAGCCTGAATGTTAAGCATGAACATGCAGGAAAATAACTCAGACTTTGTATACATGTTTAAACTGTGCTTAGATAATGTATACACACTGTACAGAACCACTGTGCCTGAAACATGTGACTCACTTATACTTTCCAACTCAATTTGCACTGCTTTGTTTACTTGTCAGTAATAGTGTATATATATTTGTAGAACTGCCTTAAACTGACGGTAAAGATTGCACACAGATGTTTAAACTCTTGTATTGATCACAAGTTGTTTAATATATTGCAGCTAAAATGTTTCAAGTAATTAAAGCTTTGAAACAAGTATAGTTGTTTTTGCTTTTTAAGAATTGAAATTCATTCAGTAAATAGAAATAGTACAAGGAGCATGAAATTGTTTAGAATTTATTGAGTAAGATAACTTCTTAATTTTAAACAGTTTGAAAACTAATGTCATGCAACAGAAACAGCATATTTGTAACATGACAGAATCTACATGTGATCAAGGCTGACTATCAAGCCAGCCAAAAGAGGTGCGTCAAAAAATTCTACCTCAGAGCTATGTGATCGACTATCTTAACCACATATAAGCATTATTTGGATGCTTGCAAGTACAGACAAAAATGATAACTGCAAACTTCTTATTTGCATTGAATTTAAGTTTATAGTTTTTCCACTCCTTTTCGGATATGTAAATTGAATTGAATGTGTTCTCAGTTTTTTTACTTTGTTATGGTTTTATTTATTTTTTTCTCTTGTTATTTATGTCAATCTATTCTATGTATTATTATTTATTGGTTATTATATGTTCGAAATTTTAAAAAAAACTGGATTCCAATTAAGAATTTGCAGAAGTTGCTAAATAATAATAATAATAATAATAATAATATATTTTATTTGTATTGCACTTTATATTTGATGCCAAATCTCAAAGTGCTACATTAAATGGGTGTAAAGGAGACAGAATCATGACTTGCCGTTATCAAAAAGTTATGGGATAAGAGTAAATAACACGGCTCTTAAAAGTAGCTTTAAATTGGATATTTAGTATGACAAATGTCAGGGATCAAATTAAAATGACAAGGATAATTAATTATATTTTACATTTTTCCACTATTGTGTACAGAATATTGAATTATATTTGATTTAATTTTACTTTACTTTTCTTTATTTGTTTTTTTAATCCGCTTTATCTTATTTCCCCCCCCTTTCTTATTATTATTTTATATTTTTGTTTAATTTATTTTCGGAAATATTCATTGGGGCAATTTAGATTACGCAATCTACGTCACCGACGGTCGGTAACTGTCTGCGTCATCATTGCGGGCCCTGGAAATTAGCAAGAGTCAAGCTCTACATGTTAGCAGATTTTCTTGCTTTTTAATTTGAGAAAAAATAGCAGCGGTGGTTTGAATGTTTCTATAAGGTGGGTTAACGTTTAACTAGTAGTGAGGTGACTTGCTTATGTTCTACGTAATGTCCAAGATGCCGAATATCGACAATAACTGCCGGTAACGTCCTGCTTAGCATCGTGCAGTGTCATTTTAATACACATTTCTTGTTCAACGTTTTGTCGCCTGAAATCAGCTACCGTCGTCTTTTAATACCAACCTCACTACTTTGCAGACTGTTGGTATGTTAGGTCTTGTCTGTCAGAAAGCAAACTACCAAGGATTTTTTTTTATATATATATACATTTGTTTTCTCGGGACACTAATGCGACATTTTAACGTTGATGCCGATGTAATAATTGTTGTCGATGCTGGTGTGTAACACTTGAAGTATGTCAGAGACATTCTGATCTGAACACGATGTAATTTTGCCATTCAAAGCATTAAAATTAAAGTTACATCACTTGTCATGTTTCTCAGACCTAGACGTAAAATAGATATATACATAAACAAAAAAGGTTACACAAACATAAGTCTTGATATCTAAGCTAAATCAAAACCAACATATTGTGCTTTCTTCGTGTGAAGTGTTGATTACAGAGCAGAATTGTATGCAAGCTTGATTGCTTTGAAGAATTACTTTATCAAAAGCTCATAGAGGTAGAACTTACGTAATCAGTCATATGCTTATTTCTGGAGATGGATCTGAAAGCCATCTTTACTTCATATTTGACATTTATCTGCTGTAGTTTAATTGCCATTTAAAGTTCCCTGTTCTTGTTTCAAGCTAGCACCATAAAAAAAATTGCCAAATCTCATACTATTAATCTGCTCTAAAGCTCTTGAGAGGTCTTTTACAAGGTGATTGATTTCAATTACATCATCAGATTTCTATAATCCTCTTTTTCTGTTTTTTTTTTTCTTTCTCCAAAATCTATCCAGGTGCTTTCTGTCTCTGAGGTCCAGCTGTGAAGATTGTTACTATGGCATCTCCAGGGGGACAAGGAGGAGGAGCTTTGTCCACAAGAGGAGGTAGCGGGGCCCGGAGGATGAAGTGGGCTCTGGAGCTGAGCTTGGGCAACACAAGGCAGGCCGAAAAACACAATAACACTTGATTTAGCAATCTGAGGGTCCACAGAAACAGAGTGGAAAATACTACCAATGACACCACTTACTGTTTGGAATATGGCTTATGAATTGAAGTTTTTTTCCTGTTTTCTTTGCTTCATGATTCTCACATTTTATGTCTGCATATACCCTCTTAGGAACCTTAGGAAGCACAACAAGTCTGATTTGCCAAATTTAGCTTAGAGGTCCATTCCCATTCTCTACACCAGCTTTCATTGGGTTGTAATTCCCAGCAATAAATCCTTAACTCTGTGCCTAAATGATCATTTAGAAATTCTGAAAGCAGGGTGTGATGACACAAGCCTCAGTGTAGCTGCAGACAGATTATAATGCAGAAGTTTATGAATTTATTTAATCAATTGGCATTTTGTGCTTCTTTTATTTCTTTTAACACGTACATAAATTGACAGAGAGGGCTTGATAAAAGCTAAACTATTTGTTCTCTTCTCTGTGTTGTAGGAGCCGTGATCGGCAGAGTGGTCAGGGAGATGTTGTTTACCCCGTCGGCTACTCTGATAAACCCGTTCCAGACACCAGCATTCAGGAGACGGATAAGAACCTGGTCGAGAAAGTGAGGAAACATTCACCTATATGTTTTTTTTGTGTTTTTTTTTTTTCAAACTGCTCCTTCACTTGTTTTTGACAGTTTCCTATTCAATCTAGCTCCCCTTTTAGAAATAATTTTCAATTGATTTTGCTTTTTTTTCTCTTACAAAAAGGTATGGAGAGGGATAATAATATGCTTGCCAATAAACATACATTAAAAACGGATTTAAAAGTATTCATGATTGAACTGTTGCATGATACCAACTAAGCTTCAGCTACAGAAGTAAAGAGTGTATGTGCATTTTAGATTTTCCATCATAAGGAGCCAGTTTTTAAACATGCACCTTGGAATACTGAGTGTCACATAAGAAAGAAAATGATCAAGCATGTCTGCTGAAAAGTAACAAGTTCTGTCTCTCTTTCAAAAGCGCTGCTGGGATGTGGCCCTCGGGCCCCTAAAACAGATTCCCATGAATCTCTTCATCATGTACATGTCTGGCAATACCATCTCCATCTTCCCCATTATGATGGTCTGCATGATGGCCTGGAGGCCCATACAAGCTCTTATGTCCATGTCTGCCAGTGAGTATCAAATTTTCTATAATGTACATGCTTCTATTTGTTATTTACTAAATACTTAGTGACTTTGTTAAACTATTTCAAATCAGCTGACATCATGTTTATTTCCATCTGATTAATCTCTTTGTCCTACTGTGTCTCAGCCTTCAAGCTGTTGGAGAGCTCCAGCCAGCAGTGGCTCCAGGGACTTGTCTACCTGGTCGGTAACCTTCTGGGCTCAGCGCTGGCCATCTACAAATGTCAGTCGATGGGACTGCTCCCAACACACTCATCCGATTGGCTCGCTTTCATAGAACCGCCGCAGGTAAGGTCATAAACATGCAGCAGCCACATACTCATTCGTACAGTTTAGTTTGCAAAAAAACAAACAAAAACAATCTGATACATATCCAAGTCTCCCATTGACAAATTATGCTAGTATTTAGCTCTGTGTTTTCTTTATAATCAGTTTCTCAGGGCGTTTTCACATGGGACTCAAATCCGTATTCGGGTACGCTATTTGCTCAAAATCCACTTATTTCGTACCATGTGAACACGATCTGGACCGTGCCAGGGTACGGTACGGGAGACCTTTCTTGGAGGTCGTATCCGAGTCCAGGTACGAGTGGATGCGGATCATGTGAACACAACCCGGACGGGCCGTACTCGAGACCAGACGCAGGCTCCAGGCGGAGGTGACGACACCGCCGACGCACGTTCCCACGCGACCATAAACAGACCAAAA
>JAPMNP010697303.1:0-14149 GCA_029874935.1 Atherina boyeri | reverse complement strand
TAAGTTTATCGTCCCATCCCTAATTTAGAGATGTTTAAGATGAATTAATCGTTGCATTAAATACCGCGATTAATTGTGAAAGGAAACAATCTTGACATACCTACCAGAAAAAGCAGACCACCTTCATTTCTGTGCACCTCACGCTGACCAGTCTCACAAAGACCTACTCTGGAGCTAAACTCTGACAATACTACATTCAGTCAGGAGATTTCTGCGCTTCCTCATGACTGGTTCAAAGGTCGTCCATATCATCTGCTGAGATTTCTGCTGAGTTTTGATGACTGTTATCATGAGAAACACTCGCAACCTTTAGTAAGTCTATAATATTGATCGCATCACGTATTTGCATCAGTTGAGGTTGTCATGTGCGTGCTTGTATTGAACGGTGATTGAGGTCTTAATCTCTCTATGTAGTCTAGGTAATATATGCCACCTAAACACCTGCAATAAACAATAGCAGATAAACCTTTGCCAGCCTCTCATTGTGTTCTTCATGAGTTACCCCAGTCTTCTCTCTTTCTGTGGTTATGCGACTTCGGGATCCAATGCCAGAAATTCCAGGAAACCCTAGAGCTTCATGAGACATAACAAAGCTCCCTCTCTTCCTTTGTATTTGTGTCTTACACTGTGTCTGCCTCAGCAGGCCTGAAAGCTGTGCAGCCTGTTGGCTGTGATTGACTCATATCACACTATTTTATATGCAGGGGTTTCTTACTTTTAATGCCTTGCTAATTCTAAACCACAGACTATTTAGACCATGGAAGACGCAATCATCATTGAATGCCATTAGCATGATGTGGCATTTACCACTAAATTGAGGATAAAATTCTGCTTCAGAGGTTAATATATGTGCGGTATTTAAGCCTCCTAATTCCTAAATTTATTAGAATAACACATATCTCAGACAGCCATGAAATTGTAAATAATTGAGCAGTGCTCTAAGGAGGCTTCTCTGGTTGCTCTGTTGAGGTCGCTGCAAGCTTTTCTTTTCTTTTTAGCTGATGGCAAAACTGGAAATGAGATTTGGTTCACAAAGCAGCAGCGATTAAATGGGAATAATTCCAAAACCACAGCCACCCCTCCTCCAGCACTAATCTGTCCATGGGGGGTTCGTACATGTCTTCTGGCAGGGAACTTCTCCACCTGGGTCAGCACTGCACTCAAACACCAAAATACATGTCTGAACCCACTCATACACTTACACCAACATATATAACTATCTAACCCACCACCCACTTTGTGTTTATGTTCAGAGTTTGAGTGACTGGTATTTCATTTCGGCCTGCCCGGAGCCCTTTTGCACAGTTTGGCTTGGCTGGTGTACCATTACTGGTCATTAAGTCTAACCTGAACTAATAGGGGCCTATTTTCCAAGGTGGTCTCCCAGGTGGCTGTCACATAAGTGAGTGGCACCATGGGGGCTCCAGCCCCCAACTTGGGCATACAGAGTCTCACAAAAAATCTGTTGGGACAGAAGCCAGGCTCCATCATCCATGAGACGCAGATCTTCTGATAACAAGAAGCCATTGTTCAAGGGGAGAAACTGGGTATCTTGTTTTATTCTTAAGATGGGCTTAATGATGCCATCCAGAATGGGCACCACACCCACACACTCAGCTACACTCGGCTGTATTTGTATCTTCTTCAACATCTGATCAAAAGAAAAGTCATCTGGATATTTAGGTTGGATGGCTCCACAGCTCATGATGCTGTATCTTTGAGTTTTTGGTTTAGGGGATTTGAGGGATATTGTGTTAAGTTTGTCTTATATATGCAATGATAAAATTCTCCATATTCAAGTAAAATAAGTTAAATTCATTTAAATAAAACGCAGGGGTCTGCTACTCTGATCTTCGGTGCTTCCCTGGAAGAAGGAAGAAGTTGAAGGCCATCTGGAGGTGGGGAATGGGAAAGCTGGATAACATTACCACACTATACTGATGTGAAGGTTCTAAGAGTGGGTTTTTCTCTTTTGGGTGCTCCTGAGGATTGTCAGCTCTGCCCTCCGGCGGAGCCCGGGGAATGTTCTCTGTTGTGTTTCTAAACAGGTGTAGCAGTTGGCTGCTTGGTGTGTCTCTTTTTTTTTTCTTTCTCTTCACTCTCTATCTTTCTCTGTTTTCTCTTCCTCTGTCAGGTCCGGTGATATCATGTAAAGTCCATTTATAAACAAGGACAAAAAATAAAATAAACTTAAATTATCAAGAGGAGCCTTATATTTATAAAGCTGCCCTTGGCAAAGCAAATCTACTTGTAACAACATGGCAGACAGATCATCATTCTGCTTGCTACCATGCTGGACAAGACAAGAGGGGAAAAAAAAGAAAAAATAGGTTCTAAGTGTAGATTGGGACCGGGATTTATATGACGGGAAATTAAACCTGGCATACACTCCACCACCTTGCCGATTGAGACTTTGGAGCCGGCTGCCAGGAGTGTGGTGGTCCAGTAGATAGCAAGTCGTAGGAGTGCAGTTTAACTGGAGAGAACATGTTTCACAATGGCAACCACCATACAATAGCATATGTGGGAAATGACGAGAGGTCCAGGTGGCATCGGACACCTGCACACCTCAGAATAAATCATACTGAAGCAGAGTTTGAGGTCAGTCCACAATAGGGAAATGTTTTACTTAAAACCATGTCAATCCAAAAAAATACAATTCTCTATTAAAACATTCTACAGGTATTTAGTATAGCTGTTAATGACGGATATATAAATCACCTAACTGATTACCAATGAACCCTTCTTAAGACAAAGAGTGCTTCCATGAGCACATTTTGTCAGAGTAAATATCACACTGTTCTTCTGGCAGATATCTTCTTTGACCATTAAAGTCTTCATATGTTTTAGCCGTGCTCTGCTCCGTTGTGACATGTGTCATCATTAATCAGGAGCGAAGGAGTCATTAGTCTAAATGCGGGGGTAATTAATCCATGCTCACACTCCATTAGACGTCATGCTCAATTTGCACACGGAGCTGTGTACTGCGTAAATAAGCAGAGATGATGGGACCTGCAGCTATTATTCCTGAGCAGCTTGGCATTCAAAGACTTGGTTTTGTGCCGTTGAGGCGCAAACATGTATCTAAAAAAGTGAACGTACAGGGCTGGCATGCTGCAGTTCAAGATCACATTACAAATCAAAGTGAAAGTAAAATGTCTGTATTTAATAACTGTAATCGTGGTGCTTTTTTTTTCATACTAAATTTGTCTGAGCAGAGAATAATTGCCCTCATATGTATCTCAGACGCAAAAAAAATGTGACTGGACCTTTGTAATAAAGCCAAACCATAAGCCTCCAACAAGGTTAAACAGCAGTAGGGCATCTAGCATGAATTAGCCCTTAGTTTAATAAGTACCATTTGGCTGTCACCTCGGCGGCTGTAGAGCTGCTCTATTACAGTAAAGCCCCTCTGGTACTGGGCTGAGGTTATTCAATAAAAACCTGACTGAGTGTTTCTCCCAATCACCACTGGCAGAACTCTGATGAGGTAAAAAGCTCTCCAATGCCAGCCTCTGTCCCTGCAGAGCACTGTCTGATTAAAATGGTTTTCTGAGGCCATATTTTTGCTCTCCTTGTCACCTTGCCAGACCCAAGTTAGAGTACAGAGAGAAAAATTGACAAATGACCTAATGCATACTGAAATGAATCCATGAAAACAGATTTACCGGTAATCTATAAAGGTCTGCCGATAGGTAGGTAGATAGGAGCGCTGGATTTTGAAAAAACTTTTTGGAAATAGCTGGCATCAATATCTCAAAGTCACAGGAAGAGAATGTTGAAAGCGTGCCTAAACACACTAGATTTTGTTACTGGTGTTGAGGGAGGAGTGGTTTTTGCATCAGTTTTTCTGCACTTTTGATCCTCAGTCTTAATCACTGTCACATACATACACGCACACACACACATTTATCTTTTCAACCCCTCCCTCGCCCCAACAAGGCACTGACATGTGAAGTGGAAAGACGCAGCAACAACGGAGTGGCCCACAAGCCTCGGCTTTCTGACTCTCCCGTCCTCTCGCCTTGCTGCTTGTAATATCGTAATACATTCCTGAGCAATCCTCGGAGGCTCATATGTAAATGCCTGAGTATGCTTCTTATTAGGAGGCACAAAGAGTACACTCTATAAATGCACTCTTAAACAATTACCTCTGCTCCCAACTGCAGCTCCGATGCAGACCGCAGACTGTGCTGCTAACTGACTTTCCGACTCAGGTAGGAGAGCTGGATGTGGATCATTTACAGAAACGTGCCACGTTTTAGGACACGTCCAACACTGAGTATCAAAATGAGAAGGGTTGAAAAAACACCATGACTAAATGAAAAATTTAGCCATGAAACAAATTCATTAAATGATTAACTGAAAAGAGGAAAAATAACCTCCCTCATTACACATTTACACAAAAGGGAGTCTTTCATTTGAATGGATTGTGTACACCTTTTATGGCATATTGTGGCACACAAGGTACTGATGTACATTTTAAATTGAGTCCTTTCACAGATTTGAAATGGATACTATTGTTACCTTTTGTACATTTTTCTTCAGTCACTGTTTGGTTACATTAAGGCTCAAACAAAACATGGTTATGTTAAAAAAAACATTACAGTTTGAGTTTAAAAGATCACACCAGGAGCCACATGTTTAAGGCCACTCTTTTTCCGTTCTGAAACAAGACTCTTAGCAATTTTCTACATTACCGTGGGGACGCATTTCCACAGTAATGTTGCCACAAATTACCCCGAATGTTAAAAATTTATACCAAAAGCCTGCTCTCTGTGTTTAAAACAAAATGATGCAAAGAGATTCTTACTAAGTGTCTATTTGTGGGAAATTTGTGAGAACAGGCTGAGCTGTAAGGCTAAGTTAGCAACGTGTTAAGCAAAGAGGGTCGACCCTTTATGCCCACTTTACCCGTGGCTTTTAGTGCGTGCAAGGAACATGCTTTGCCAAACTGCTGTGTCTTGGCTGCCTGTGTGCATTCACACCAACAACTTTTCTGCTGTGGTGATGCTGCAGCAGCGTCTCAACTGTCTGCTCAATAGTTTTAACTCATCATTCTTCTGACAATGGCCATAAATAGGGCTGGGCGATAAAACGATAAAGATATCTATCGCAAAATAACATTTTCTCGATAGAAATATGAGACTATTGCGATAGAACTCATTTGTCCAATTTGTTTGAAATAGACATAAGAATAGCCAATCAGAATTAAGTAATTATTCAGTAATAATTATCTCCGCAGCCGACCCGGCAGCAGAGAGATTTAATGTCCCGACTGATGAACTTCAGCGTTATACCATACGAGGTAAAATGAAAAAAACTAAGAGACATAGCAACGTAACAAATGCGATGGCCTACTGTCTTGCTAAAGACATGCTGCTAATAAACACAGTGGAAAATGACAGATTCAAGCAGCTAATTGAGGTAATTAACCCTCGTTAACAACTCCCTGGACGTAAACATTTCTCTCAGACACACTTTCACAGCTTTATTCTGAGAGCCGAGAGATTGTTGAGAAGGAGCTACGAACTGTGGTCAGTTTAGTCATGTCAGTCATTGCTTTTAACTCAGTCTAAAAATATCAATTAACATTTGGATTGACACTGCTAATGATAAGTTAACTTTTAATTTGGTTTATGTTGTCTTTGAAAGCTGCTCTAATTTGCACCAAGGATTTAAACAAAAATGTTTTTTTATTCTGTTTGATTTTTTGTTTTAAACAAACTATTTATAAAGTCTTCTGATGATTTGTTGTTAGTTCTTAGCTAATTCATTTGATATTGACAAAATATTTTTAAAAATATATTTTCTTCTGTGAAACTTGAAAACTTTAAGATTTATTTTTAGAATATTCTCTTTTGAAACGTGAAAGCTTATGCCTTCACTTTTTTTTAGTTTGTAACATGCGTACCTTTTTTTTTTTTTAGTTATCTCAAAAAGTTGTGTTGTGAGGCAATAAGTAGGGGAAAGGAAAATACAAAGTTAAAACTGACAATCGACCACACTTTGTTCTCAACAATCTCTCAGCACTCAGAATAAAGCTGTGAAAGTTATGTTCCCTCAGTACATGTCATGTTTAACCTATGACAGGAAATAAATATTTCAATCCAAACAAGCTGCTGATGATTTCACATCTCACTCATGAGCAACGGAACATTTTAAATTTGACAAATATAGTGATTTCATTTGTATTGTGATATATATTGATATTGCCTGAAATGAAAAAATATGTCGTGAAATGAAAAATTCCTATATCGCCTAGCTCTAGCCATGAATATACTTTTGCATAATTCATGGTTGATATGACCAAAAAGTGAAGACATGAAAGGTCATTTAAAAACAGTCACATTGAAACCACATGAACTAAAAATCATTCGTTAATAGCATCATCAGCAAGTATCGCCCTACATGCCAACACCTGCTGTTGTTGTCAATGTGATGATCAACAAATGTTTTTTCCTGCGAATTTAGCTGAGAACCACTTCCCTGACACTTACCTCATGTGTTAAATATAGGAACTACGCTAAAACTCAAGCAAGTACACAGCTGCAGCATGTCAAGCAGATCATGTGAATGCAGTATTCTCTTAACATGAAAGCCAAAATGAAAAACCATCATGTTCCACACATGCCAGGTAGACCCCATGCTCCTAGTCTGAAGCCAGTGTTAGCTGCTAATAAGCCAGATATTACTCTCAGGAGATGGTGGAAACCAAATTAGGGTTAAAAGAGAGTGAATGGTGAAGTTACATTAGTCAGGCTGCCAGACATGCAACCATAAATCAAGCTACAGCTGCATTTAAAATCTACAAGTTGTTTAATGGCAACTTTTTGCAAACTAGAACTTATTTCTGATGCCTTAAAATGATAGAAAGGAAAATTAAAGTGGATCATATTGTGGTATATTCGAAATGGGAGACACACTAGAAATAGATAAACTAAAGAAAAACCTCAAACTATGCTCTTTATTGCAGCAAGATGGTCCCCTACAAAGGTTTTACTTTACTTGGTGTCAATTACAAAGCCAGAAGTGTTAAAGATGTCTTGTATCCACTTCCTCATGTGTTCTGTTGTTTTAAAAAGAACTGCTTTCTCTCATGGACCTTGTCAAGACCTCAGTCAATAAAATCACTGACACATTTGATGGTAACGGTAAAAGTTAATTGCAGTTGTGAGACCATGTTACAACACTACAATCTACAATTAAATGAAATATTCAAAATTCTTCAATAAAACCAAGCACGAAGACTTAGACCCAAAAACATTAGAAGTCTGACTCATGTGCATACCCATGTAAGGACAAAGTGATTGTTTTATATGGATGAGGTAAGTCCTCGGTTCCATCATTACCACATACAAGCCCAGTTTTCGCCAATTCTCACTCCCAGGATGGCAGATATCCAACATGGCCTCTTCAAGCTGACCCTCACCATCACAATACACACTTCAACACATTTAGAAAAGCCACAAGCATAAATCCAGCTGGCTTGTGACTGATCCACACATTGGCCTGTCTGCCCCCCCACTTGAGCGGTTAACCTTCCTAACTGTGTAAACACATGACCTCACACCGGTCATGTGTTCACACTGAAAGGTATTTTTCACACACTCCTCTGGGATTTACGTCACCATTTTACCTCTAGGTTCCCTTAATTCCCCATTACCCTAAAATATGGGAGTTTTAAATGCCAATTTGACAGACTCTTGATTAGCTGTGTTTGTTTAGTTTTAGGACGAAAGGTGGACAGGAGTGGAGGGGAAGCATAGGAGGAGAAGAGGGGACAGGAGAGGGGAAAAAATGGAAAGTTGGCAAAGAAAGGAACTTGCGTGAAGTGAGACTGAACGTTATAGTAATCATTTCTTTTTTGGGAATAAAGAGCTGAGCTAGAAGAGACTGTTGTTACAGAAAGGACAAGAGGCAGAGGGAAAGTTAGTGTAGCAGTTAGGAGAGAGATGTGTAAGGTGGTTTCTTTGCCACAGGGACATACTGTGCACGTCTGAAGTCCCAATGGGACGCCGCCGAAGGAAAACACAAAGCCAATCAGCTAACGGAGACATTTCCTGTGCTTGTTTTATCAGATGAGAAGAAGCCTAAAGGCTAAATGTCCCTCTCAACAAGGTTGTACACTTCTCAGGATAGCCCACTTTGAGGAACCAAAGGGAGAACATGCATCTTTGTGAGATGACATCAGAAGTGCTGCATAGGAGCACTGACCTCACTCTCGCACAATCAATCATACACAAAAACCCACTGAAATGTGGACCTGGTGAGTAAGGCAGTAGGCTTTACCTTTTAAGATATAAAACAAAGCCACTTCATGAATTAAATTATCTCATAAAAGCAGATTTAGTAAGAGCTAAAGGAATACAATAGTCTTTTTTCTTTATTCCAATGAAACCTCTGGTAGAACTTGGCATCTGGTAACAAGCAGATGGCAGACCAATATGCCAATTACCAACACTGACATGCCATGTTGCCTATTAGGCAACTGGCCTTGAGTGATCACACTTTAAAGTAACAAAACGATGTGAGCGAGGGGTTGATCTAACAAACCCTCTTCATCAGAGTGTGACTAAAGCCCAGAGGAATTTAAACACAGGTCTTTTGTGCCCTCATGACTGCTTCAGACAGCAGAATCAGAGTTTGAGAGTTAGTTAGGAGAGAAAGCAAGTAAATACAAAGATCTTGGAGGAAGATCATTATGAAATTCTTCATGCATATACAGTGGATTGAACATGTGGCTTGAAAGTAGATTAGCGCGAGTATGGCTTGATTAAATAAGGCTTAATTTGGTGGCAAATGTGTTTCAGGCCAGGACAAAAAAAATTCTGGGGCAAGCATTGTCCATCGCCCAAGAGACAACCAGAGTTTAATTGTGCAGTGAGAAAATGCCAGAACATCGAAGTACTCCGTGCTCTCCCTGCATGACTGTTTCATATCAGCTTGACTGCAAGATGAAGAACAACAAACAGAACAAAAAGCTGAAGTTCACACAGGAAAACTCTCCTTTGTACCAAGGTAAATTACAGGAAATTATATATCATAAACACTTTCAAAGGTTCTACCACATAGAGAACATCCAAAGTTAAACTTGTGTGACTTCATGAGTAATTAAGCAGAGCTACTAGTTTTTGCTTACCACTCTCTGATCATCATTACCCATTGAAAGAGTTAAGATTTCCTCTTAAATGCAACATCTGCCCCTTGATCCAAGCCCACCATATTACACAACTTACTGTGCGGTTCTGGATGCAGTGCATTCAAATTACATGCTATCAAATTCAAAGGAGAGGAAGGGGGGGTGGACAGAATGGGTATGCTGTTGGCCTGAAGTCCAGGGCCAGAGTCCCATGAGTCTTAACTGCATGTCAATCACACTTACTTCAAATGAGCTGAACCTTCTCCTCCCCCTGCTGTTGTCCAGAAGACACAAACTTAAAACCTTAGCTGATTTTATACAACATCAGTGGTGCACAAGATTGACAAGGACACCAATAGTAACACAGAAAGCACTAATTTTGCTTGTGGTTCTGCAGGCCTGGTGGGGCAGGCTTAGACTTTTAAACCATGCTATAACAACAAACAAATCTGCATAAAGTCAGGCCAACGGGCAAAACGATTTGTGCAAAGGAAACATGCTTGACAAAGCTACACTGGTCTGTTATGAGAAGAAAGCAGAAAATAGTCCTGGCACCTGCTGTGCAGAAACAATGTGTGTTTGGACTGACATGTCAGTATGTGATCACTGGGAAATGAACCACATTCGGAAAACCTTAACACTGAACACAGTATAGGTAAACATCAATTTTTTTTCTCAAAAAGAAACCCAAATAGTATGGCAATTTGTTTTTAGAATATTTCTTCTGCCAGTTTTCCATTCTATTCAAATTCACTTTGCTGTTTGGTTGGCTGCCTGAGTACAGTGGTGGTATGAAGAAGAAAAAAAAAAGCACTGCGATGCAAGGAAACTCTGGATTTTTGCCGTGGAACTTGATACTGTGGTGGATTATGAGTATCTAGCATCAAACTATAACAAACCAACCGCATATATTGCATGCATGTAAACACATAGCTGTGCTTCATGCTTTAGCATTTGTTGATTGTGATGAAAATGAGGCAAAATAATCACTGAATCAGACATCTAACTTTAATCAGAGAGAATTCTGGGATGGAAAAGGAGATTGAGAGAAAAATGGAGCCAGCATACAGTAACTAGAAGCCTTCACCGCAGTGTGCAGTCCAGAGCCAGACTCCGGAAATGCATGGCAGCGTTCCCTACATCCTGCCCGCCCAGCCCTTACCCTGGCCCTGGCTCTCGCTAGGCACTGCCAAACCCCTGTTATCACTCTGTACAATTACCTCCAGATTCCTCAGCACCCATATCATATCATGCTAATTATACAATCCGCCTCTAAGTACAAAGCAGAACATGCATTTTAGCATAAAGTCTGCAGTCTAATGTGTTTCAGTCTAGAAATAGCTGTGTGAGTGCATTTGTGAGTATGAATATGTATGGTAGGGGGTTACTATTGCAGCTTCTAGGCAACACTTGTAAGACCAGAATGTTTTAATTGTAGGCATTTCACGATGAAAAAATAAATAAATAAGGAAACAACTTAGCACGTAAGCAGAAAGGTTTAAAAATGAAGTTAAATTATTGAAACAGTCAGCTTTTAGTTGTACATAAATACATGAGGACCACAGCAAAAGTACTGAACACATAATTGAGTATGTAAAGAAAAAAGCTATAGTTTGAAATGTCTGCCTAACTCAAGAATAAAAGGTTTAAATGGTGTAAACAGTTTAAAGAGATAGCTAAAAGTAAAGGATAAGCAACTAAAAGTAAATAAGTAGAATAATGGAGGATGAAAATGGTTAACAAAAATAAAGGATATGTGGAGTTGAAATGGTTGGCCACTATTAAAGTAATATTAGTTTAAATGGTTAGTATAAGGCACAAAATAAAACAGTGGAAATGGTTAGTTAAAATTAAGGGCTTAATAGGCCACTTGAAACTGTTAGCTAAGGTAAATACACTGCAGAAATGGTTAACTTGAAGAGCAAAAACACTTTTTAAATGGTTAGCTAATGCTAAATATACAGTATGTTGCTGACATGGTTAGCTAAAATAATGGCTTATCGTTAAAACTGTTAGCATAAAGTACAAGATAAATAGTTGAAATGGTTACAAGTAAGGGTTAAATAGTCTAGTTGAAATAGTTTGATGAAGTAAAGGATACATAGAAATAGTTAGCTTGAGTAAGAAATACATTTTTGAAATGGTGAGCTCAATGATTTTGGACTTTTTAAGCAGTTGAACCACAAGAAATCAAATGGCTTATGGACTATGATCTTGATAAGGATCTATTTTGATTTAACCATCAGCTGGTAGTAATGTGTTAAAAACCATGTCAGCTCACAGTACCAGGCTCTGGTACTGTGAGCTTAGATGCTAGTAGTGCTCCAACCAAACGATCTTGCAAAACCAAAGTCTGGAGCTGCCAAAAAATACAAAATGATGAAATGTCTGGTACAAGCTCTTTTATGTGGTGATAGCATGTCTTAAATTCATCACATCTGTGCAATGTAATTTCTGAGCAAAGCACGCAGAGCACATTTATTTATCTAACCAGCGTTTGAAACACACCGTGACACCTATGATAACGTGTGACATATTCTGCACAATTTTAATTCTAGCATCGCATTGCCAAAGAATGTGAGAGGAAAATAAACAAGCATTGTGGATTTTCTTCTTTGCTGTCCATCATGTTACTCTGCCATGTTTCTACAACCCAGAACTGATAAAACCAAAACCGATTCCAGAGTTGGCCTTTTTGAGTTTTACACAGACTGTATTTTCTCTCTCAATGTTGGAAGGGCCCAGCGACGAGGCTGGTACTGGGGTATTTGCCATCTGCAACTTTGCAATTTCCAACAAATAAAAACAAATATCCTTTCGATATGGGAACAGAAATAAAAATGTACTCAAAAATTTGAATAATATGAACAATTGGTACTCTCATTTGATATGATAAAAGCAGTAAAATCAACACAGTGTCACACAAACAAACACTTTGGATACACGAACCTTTAACCAGGAGTGTTAATGAAAGGGTGCAGGTTTGGGGCTGTTAGGGTGTAAAATGTGGGGAACCGCTCTACTTAAAGACGACATTCCAGAGACTAGTCCAATCATCTGTCACCAGGTCTGGTCTGTACCTTAAAAGGAGCAGAGGGCATTCTCCACGTGTTTTCCAAACACTGCACCACTTACAAGATACAGTTTCATGGACAATTACTATGCTGTCTCTGGCCTGAAAACATTCAGAGGGAAAGAACCTACCCATGTGTCCTCTGCAGCTCCCTCCCTCCCTCCATCCCCTTCCATTTCACAGATACTACTTTGTAATAAAGCCGAGATCAAAAGAATGTATGCACAACTCAAGCACAATGAAGGTGGAGGAGAGCCTCTCGCCTCAGGGGTGGTAGGATTAAAAAAGAATGTGATATCTCAAAACGCAGACTCATGCAAGTAGGCACCCCCCCCTCTCTCTATGGGACCACTCTGTGGCTTTGTCTACAAAAGATACTGAATCTAACCTAAGATTTGTACACCAAAAACTTCTGTTTCAGCTGATCTGGTTATATTTGTCTTCGAGGAGCATGTGAGGTTCATATCAGTATTTGTACACTTTCCATTTGCAAGTTAAGATTATTTCTGCAGTTAGTTCAAGAGTACAACTTCCCTCCAGGCTCTCGAGGATGCTAAAGGCAGAGACTGACATTAACAACACCTTAAGTTTCTATATCTGTAATTTGCTTTTCCCACCCGGAGAGTTGTTCCCCAACCAGGCTGAAGTGAGTGTCATGTCGGCTACTGGCTGGGGTTTGGAGACACCCCCTCCTCTTTTCCCTCATACTTTGCTCGATAAGAATCAGAAGGAGCTGAGCGCGCATTAGAGGGGTGGACATATGCCTTTCTTTTTTTTTTCTTTCTTTCTTTGTGCACTGCATGCAAGACAGCGCCGCCGTTTGAAAGCGAAAAGTTTTGTGTAGCTAGCAGTCATGTTTAAAAAAAAAAAAAAACTTCGCCTGTTGTGAACTGTTGGCGAAAATCAACGAGTAGCCTAACTGAAGAATTCTGAAAAGTAGGAATAGCAGCAGCCCATGTGAAAAGCAAAAAAACTAGTATGATTGCCATCAGCCAACATTGTTTTCCAGTGGCATCCTTAACTTGGAAAAAAAAGAAGAAAAAAGCAAATACTTTTTCCTTTTTTTCCTCATATCGCTTGGTAAGAGTTGGAAGTTTTTGCGCTTACCTGTGGATTTTAACGGGACAAAAAGTAGAGCTCTGGTGTCGAGAGAGGAGAGGAGAGGAGTCTGCAGTCGGTCCTCCACCACACTCAATGATAAAACCACACTGAATACCCGTTGAAGCCCCTCCCTTCAGGACATAATCGCATATGTGCTAGTTGGCTGCTTTAGTTGTTCGCTTCAGTGTTAAAACATCATGCAGATGTAGGCTAAGCTCCACGCAAAGCGTTCGCAAAATCTGCGTCCCTGAAATCGAAAATGGAACACGAGAGAGAAAAAACAAAACAGAACTACTTTTGCCAAACTCCCCATTGACGCAGAAACCTTTCTTATCGTAACACTTTTGGGCCTCTGAAAGAAAATCATGTCAAGAGAAATCTGGACATTAACATAGGCCTAACAATGATTCCTTGTAAAGTTGTAAATAATATGAAGTTACACCATCAGAAGTGTTCAGTTTTGTTTTTTTAACTTGGCAAAACAAAGGATGTAAAACTTTGCATGTATTGTACAACTGCACACTTTATACATTTTTTTAAAATTTGTTTATACAACCCAGTTCCAAAATAATGGTAGGCTACATTGTGATAAATTGAAATTGAAACAATAAATACAAGCTCATCTTGTAATCCCACTAGAACATAAACAACATATCAGATGTTGAAACTGTGACATTTTACCATTTCATAGAAAATATCAATTAATCTGGAACTTAAAGGTACCATATGTAAGATTCTGGCCGAAACTGGTACTACAATCATGTGAAACTGTGGCCTATGTAAATAATTGCTAAAAATGGCCAAAATAGATCAATAAAAATATACAGAGAAGT
>JAPMNP010697255.1:0-25382 GCA_029874935.1 Atherina boyeri | reverse complement strand
AATAAATAAAATGAACATGTGAAGGAGAAACTCTGACTTGTGCCATGGACTTCTTCTCCAGTGAAGCGGATGTTAAAGGCATAGGTTGGGTCTCCTCCGCTTGCTAGTTTCACACAGAGCTGGGATGATGGTACACAAGACAACTGACGTGCTGCCTGGCAGAAATAAGTGTTTTCTGATGATCGGATCTCCCCTGAGGAATGAATGCCACATACACATTCTGAGAGTTTGCCAAGATGTATTGTAACTGTTGCAAAAGTAGGTAAAAAAAACAATAAATAAATAATGAACAGGTAAAAAAAAAAGTACCTCCAACTATCTCTAGAGGATCCAGTGTAATCTCTGGAGCAGCATGGTCAGCTGTTCGCTGCACTGTGGCATTCAGTACTCTGTTCATTACAGTGACCTTTGTGTCATAGAAGATCAAACCTGTTTCAAGTGGAGACAGCAGAAGTGTTGAGTAATTTTATGAGAAAAATGTGTTGTATAGTTTAATACATATACATTCAGTTATAAGTTAATGCACACAGATGGTTTTGTCCCTGCTAGGTATGTCCTGAGATCCTGCTCACCTTTGGCCTCACACAAAAGTACAGCAATACTGTTCTGATATGTGTGTGTCTGTCTCATCTCCACTAGTGGCAGGAAGAAACTCTCCAGAGTGTTGTTGAGGGACTGCAGCAAAGCAAAGCGCAAGCGCAAGCTCTCCACAGGCACATCTGTAAATATAAATATATAAACAAAGATTTTAGATAACAGATGTATCAAGATGGCAAATATGCAAAATGTTACATTAAAAATCTAATTTGGATTGGATTCAGGCACACATATCACTGTAAGAGAATTGTACAGACATGCTTTTATGTGACTGCAATCAAATTACTCACTGAGCAGACAGGCCACACGTGGATCAGGAGCATCACTGGGGTCAAGGTACACTTCATGGGGGTGCAGTCTGGCTGGTGTGATTGCCAGGTGACGGCACAGTCTGTTGATGTACTGTACCAGTGCAACATCCATTTCCAAGCTCCACTTTCTACAGGCTTTCTGGGCATGGCGAGTATCTATACAAGTGCACCTAATACAGAGGGACAGGTGTGGTTAGATAAAGAGCTCGGACTTTTACTCAGGTTTATATAGTGAATGTTCATGAGTGTTGTCATTAACTGTTAAGCCATCAAACAGATCTCTTTTTTATTATTGTCTTTATTGATTTTTACTTTTGGGGGGTAAAAGTTGCACTGTGCAAGTGCTGCTTTTAGGGCATTACTCTCCAAGTCTCACCTTTCAAAGTGAAGGTCATAGCCACAAGCCAAAATGGCCCTCCACATGCTGCGGACATCCTGCTTAGCACGATCAACAGCAAACCTATGGAAGCCTTCCAGTGTCAAATACTTCTCCTCTGGGACTATGGAAAATGAGAGTAAGATACTTTTATTCTCGTGTGGTACCAAGAAATCATTGTATCAAGCTGTATCTGACAAACTCCAAAACCAAACTAAAATCCTCTGTACACTTAATTCTAATTACTGAATATACACAACAACCAAAAGTAGAGTAAAATGGTCAGTCAATAGTGAAACATTCAGTTAGTTCCTGACATATTTTCATATTGACACAATTGTCTGTAATTTCAGCCATTTACCGAAGCACATTTAAATTTCAGACTTATAATGAAGATCATTGCAATATACTTAAAATGTATCTTTTAACTGTAACATTAAACTAGTCTTATTTTTGTATTGTATTACATTATTTTAACTTGTATTAGTCTTCCATGCTTGGAGAAGCTACTTTTTATGCACCGTTATGCTCTTATGTTTGCTAAATCTGAGCTTCAGTTCAAGGGTATTGTCATCCATATTTGTGGTTGGTTTTAGCCATTAATGCTCTTCAAAATGTAGAACTGTCTTCTAATGTTCTGTGTTCTTGTGCACTTTTTTCTTGAAAACTATATCCTAACTATATCCCATCTTGGGAAAATAAAGTTACCTTACCTTTCCTTGTACAAGAACACAGTTTACATTTTTATTACCAGCATTCATCAATTTTCTGTACCGGATTATTCCAATGCAGGGTTGTGGTGAGCTGGAGCCTATCCCAGCAGCATAAATGTATTCAATGATGTGTGTCAAAGTGCCTGGGATTTTTTTCTTTTCTTTTTCCCAACCTTCAGTTTTTTTAGCAGGAGATTTCTCTACATCTTTCTCATCGGGTCGAGATTTCTCTGGAGATTTTGGCTTCAGGACTGTCTTCTTCTCGCTCAATGCATTCCTGACAGGAGTAAGACACAGGAAACATAGATTCAGTTATCCTGTCAGTGTATTCATGCACCTGCACAAGAACTTGCTCCTGAAGTAATGTCCCAGAGATGACTCACCTAACACTGTTGAGAACAGACTTTTCCTTGGAGGGAGGTTTGGTGATGGGTCTCTTGGTACTCACTACCTTCCCTTGATGTTGTTCTTTCCCTGCCTTACTGTACTTGTTCTTGTTTGGCTTGGGAGTTCCATACTTTCTAAGAATCTGAAGGAAAATGAGTATTTTGACATGTTGGTGCACATGTGAAGCAAACAGAGGAATCTAAGGTAAGACATTTGGAAAATGATTTAAGAATAGTCTGCAAAACAGGAAATAGGAGATTAGTCTCCAAAGCTAAATAACGATCTATATAGTGTTAAAATTCCAATATTTCCACTAACGTTATTTTTTGGGTATAAACAAATCAGATGCCAGGGGATTTAAGTGTACATAAGAATGTTCAGCTTTTACTGTACACCACATCTCACATACCTGAGTAAGTTGGTCTTCAAGCACTTTCTTAGGAGGTCGAACATTAGTGAAGAATGTATGCAGTAGATTTCCAGGGGTCTGAGAGTTGATCTGCTCCTTGCTGAGGTAAATTTCAGACACTTTAACAGGTTTGGCCGGTGTGAGGCTGAGCATCTGCTCCGAGTGCACACAGCTCTTAAAGACATCCGTTAGGACATCCCGTGCTCCAGGTACAAGCTTATCACCTTGAAGCATAGAGAGATTATTTTAGACTTTTCTTTAGCTGGAAAAATTACACTGTCAAAAAAATATCTGATCAGAACCTTTGATTGATTTGTCCAGGAAGTAGTCTTCAAGTGCAGAACTTCCCTGTGTGTCAAACAGACTTTGGTTCACACTAGAAGCAGTGAGGATCTCCTCATTGGTCAGCTCCATTAGCTCTTCTTCACCTCCCAAGCTGGACAAGCCAATCAGGTCACTGCTGTTAAAAAGACTAGCACGGATCTTTTCTACCTTGGCCCGAGATCGAACCTATATTTAAACAGAAAATAAATTTCAGCAGTTTATTGATGAACGTCCCCGAAACCAAATCCACAGTTTTCTCAATTGACCCACCTCAATGACGGCATAGCCTTTGATGGGCCTAGCCACGACTATATTGCCCTCCAATGAAGTGACTGTGTGCATGGAGCCACCATCCGACGCAGATGGCGTTTCTGCACTGTCGAGAGGCTCTCCCAAGCTTCCAAGACTCCCCAGACTTCCAGTGCTGCACAGAGAAGTATCTAGACTCTCCTGACTAGAAACCGTCTGAGGGTCTTGGGGACCCTGTTGAGGGTATGTAACAGCAGAGGCAGCAGCAGCAGGGGTTAGAGGTGGAACAGCTAAAACCTCTTGATCGACAGAAAGTTCACTAGCAGTACGAGAGACCCCCTGAGAGGAACTGCAGATGGAGGTCTGGCTGGTGGAAGCTGAAGCACTCACACTCATAGCTGGAGTCACACTGCTAGAGCTGTCAGGACTCTCAGGACCCCCGTTATTGGGGAAAGTCCGCTCAGGTTCAGGACCCACTTTGCCATCCTGAGGGCTTGACACAGCAGCTCCTGTTTTCTTCTTGGGGTCTTCTTCTTGCAGGGGTATGAAGACTTCATCTTTGAAGAGCCCACCGTGTGCATTGCAAGCCCTGCGGATAGCATTTCGAACTACGGCCTCCTCCAGGTGTGTGGGGATGCCTGAGAGCACAAGCAAGCGACTGTGGGCAGTGGGACCCACAAGTGCCTGGCATGCATCTGTCACAGCGTCACTGGTTACGCTTAAACCCTGTGGGTCCTTATTAGCGAGATGCCGTAAGATCATGAGCAGAGTGAGGCAGCGGTGGAACCACAGCATGTCCTCAGGTTTACTACCTGCCATGTTCAGCAGGGCACTGTCACTCTCTGACAGCCTTGCTCCTCCACTGCCTCGTTTCCCAGAGACTACTGCTGCAACTGCAGCTGCTGCTCTCTCACGCTTCATCTTCACTTTCTTACGTTTGGATAGCAGACTTGGGCTCTGTGGGGTCTGGCCTGGGGAGGATGATGATGATGATGAAGAGTCACTGAGGTTAGGGGCACTGGTGGAAGATAGGGCTCCCACTGAAGAACTGCCAACATTGAGGGGAAGCGTGACCTCTGCAACAGCCAGACACACCTCCATTAGGGCGTGGAAATAGGTGGAGAACCGGCTCTGTTCTGCCCCAAGTGCCAATGCGACACCCCCAGATGAAGACCCCCCTGCTCCAGCCCCTACAGTAGTCCATCCCTGAGTTTCCCTGTCATACAGCTTTCGGAGTTCTGTCTGTAGAGCCATGAGTACCGCAAGGCAGGGATTTAGTAGTAGAGCAATCGAGCTGGAAAGTCCAGCTGGGCTTTTGCGCTGCTCCAAGTGATGGATCTTCCGCAAAAGTTCGGCTAACAAGTGAAAGACGAGTTCTTTGATAGAAGGGGGCAGATCAGTAGTCCAGAGCAAACCACCTAGCAAAATAAAGAAAATTTTATTAAATGTGGGGTTACATGAAAGTTTTATTGCTGTATCACCCATCTTGCGTCCTCTAGAATTTTTTTAATTAGAGAATCTACTGGTTAAGAATAATTATGTGGGTATAAAAAGCTCAGAAACTTTATCTTTAGTTAAGTATTGTATTCAATCAAAAAAAGGTTATAATTGCAATGTTTTACTTTTATTTTCAATATTGAAAGACTGTAACAAAATTAATTATTTTTATAATGACAAACAAATTTAAAACAATGGGCAATATCAAATGTGCTAGTAAGGTTAATGTGCTATATTTTACTATGGTTAATTAAACAAAAAGGCAAAAAATATATACATTTTACAAAATGCTGTAAATAAAAGGAGCTCATCCTACCTAAGAGCTCTACCACCTGCAGCAGCACTGATGAGGGAACTGTGTCCAGTTCATCCTCTGATCGCTCACTGCTCTCTCCCAGCTTCCATGTCAACAGTTGTTCAGCAAATGCCATGGCCAGGGGAAACTCTAGTGGCAAGGAATGCAGCACCAACACAACACCAGGTGGAGGCGATACCCCTGCAATTAAAGACAAAAGAACACTTTTTATGACTTCACTGGGTGACAGATTTCTTTCCCTCTCTGTAGGAATAATATGGTACAGCTACTACAACTAGATTCCTCTGGAATGTAGATACTCACCCAGTTTGATGTGTACTTTATCAGTGGGAATGATAACAGAAGGGTACTGATTGGTGGTGGGAGGGGGAGTAAGGCCTGTGTTGGTAGGTGAGGCATCCAGAGGATAACACACAGCCTCCATCAGATTTAGCTGACCATTTCTACGTACTTTGTGACCCAGGCCATACACCATGACTCGAGCCCAGGGAGCCTTGTACAGGCTTGAGCTAATGAGGTTTAGAGGACACGAGAGAACATTAAAATTAAAATTCAGACTGAACTGATGGATGAAGGATTTAAATGCATAATTCTTGATCTAATACATAAGATGTAACTTACTCTTTGCGGCAGCCTAACTGGCTCTCTTTGCAGGACACGATCACAAATGCAGCACCTGGAAAACTCACGTCCATGCTAACCTTTGACTCCGTCACAGGGAACTCCTCAGATGTAAACTGTTCAGGTGCATTCTGATAAAGTGACCAAGATTTTAAGAGAGGTTTACCAGCTTGTTGGTATGGGACCAGAAACAAATGACACACATGTGTTATGTCATGCTTGGACTAGCAGAGCTGACCTGTAAGAAGCAGCAGATCTGCTTTGTGAGCTCCAGTAAACTCTCCTCTCCTTGATGCAAGGCACGAGTGATGGCCACTGTTAACCACTCCCGGATGGGCTGAGCATTGCCCTGATAAAACAGGTCTGTGGGAGAGCAGCTTTGGCCCTCAAGGTTGTGAAGCACCGACTGAGCCAACAGAATAGAACTAGAACTAATAGTGCCATCTGCATGAAAAAAAAAAGTAAATTTAGTATAGTACAGAAATTATCATGACAATGAGAGATCAAGTTATTTAAAAGATTCATTTATACTCACCAGGCAAAGGTGGAGCCAGCAGTTGATTAGACAGAAGCTGCAGGTGTTCCAAGGTGATGTCACGGATAGCAGGTATATGGAAGAGACGAGTGAATGTGTGGGGATTCTTGGGGGCAAAGATGTTGAGCAAGGCCATACGACAGTACAAGCGGGCCAGTGCACTTTCACAGCGAAGAAGCTCCCTAAAGCAAAGCAGTCAAACAGATTTTGAGCTCAGGTGCAGGATTCAGATATATAATGCTCATACACAACAGTTTAATGTTACCTGTGGATCTGAATGTTGCTACTGTCCAATGAGACTAAGCCATTAGCGGCAGTGCGCCGAGATCCAGCAGGTGGGCGTTCAAGCATTTCAATAGGGTACCAGTATCTGACCAGCACACCTTCACTGCGCAGGTATGTCTCCACCTGCACCAGTTCATTCACCTTAACAGACATACAAACAAGTCAGTTAACTGATAAATAAATTGTGATGTTTAAAACAAATAACTAAATCACAAATCATTGTACTTACAGAGTCCACATCAAGCACCACCCCATGTAGACCAAAAGTCTTCAACATGCCTCGGATAGCAAATTTCGGTAATGCTGTTCCCCCTGTAGTGCTGTTGGTATTGTTGCTGTCAGGACAGCGGATGACCACAGTCAATCCTGTGTTGAAAAAGTATGTCATCATGAAAAGTCAGTTAAATCACATGCCTAATTTACTTAGCAGATGTGATTTACAAAATGATAAAAAACCATCTGTTTCAGAAAAAGTGACAAATAAGTACTGCATGTTCAGTTTGACATGGAGCAAATGTTTAAAAGGTTTTGATTTATCTTGTTGTGAAATTGACTTCAGTACCTTTGCGAACTTTGTCAGTAGTGAACTTGTTGGCCTCATCTTTAATATCCTCAATAGTAGGGAGGTAGAGATCACGAGGAATGCCCCCATTCTCTTCATACAGGAACTCCACTGTCTGCCTTGCAATGTCAACCATGCCTGTTTCCAGGGAAACACACCATAGAGATAGTATTGCAGATATACAAGAAAGAAATAGACATATCCCTATAATGGAAAAGCTTTAGTTTATTATTGAATGAAGCACAAATTTCTGGGGTTTGCCACGATTACTTGAAGGACTAAGAATTCCCTGTTGCATGAGCCTGAATGCAACTACATTATTACCGCTATAGCACATCTTATATTCCAGATATCTATTTCCCCTGTTCCATTTAAACAAAAGAAAAAAATCTCTAATTATTATGATTAATGTCATAGAAGAAGCACCAACATCACTTAACCTTATGATGCCATTTATTCCTTGGTTTAATTTAATGATGTTGACAATATAGATTAAAGGTTTTGTTATGCTAATTTCTTGTTATACTAGACATCCTAATTACACAGGGATAATGTTTCATTCTTTACCCAGCTGTAGAGCTCCCTTGATTTGGTCCAGGCCAGATTTCCTCTCTGCCTCATTACGGAAACGCCTACGGATAGTAGGGAACACTTTTGTCTCCCAGGCCTTCACCAGAAGAGCATAGTGATCCTCCTGTAAAACCCAAAATTAGAAATTGAAACTCAAAATTAATAATGAAATACACATGAAAACACTTTTTCTGGTCAAGCTGCAGAAGTAGTAGTTTTACTCACTCTTGGGACATCATCATCATCCTCGTCATCACTCTCATCATCTGCGATAGGTGGGGGATGAGGGTCAGGACCAGAAGTGACAAGGTTCTCGTAGCTCAGCTCCACTTTGTAGTAGCATGATAGGTCGCTGTTGTACTCTATTCAAACCAGAAAGAGAAAATTCAGAATGAACCAAACTTGCAGAACAAGCTCGTAGAATCAAGATTGAATTTGAGATGAATGTAAAAGACGTACGCTGCTGAGCAACGGCAACTGCTGCAATCCTACAAGGTGGTCCATGAGAACCAGAGTCTGAAGTAACACTTGCACCTGCATCATTATCACTGTCTGAGGCCATGGCAAAGGGAAGTGCTTCAAAATTTGCACTTATTTCCTCTGCAAGGTCTACACACAAGTCAGCTGCATTCCTGTGTGCTTGGCCTTCTGCGTACGCGAAAGGCCGGTTTCCAAAGTTGGCACGAATCTTTGAGTTCTACAAAGAAATGGTGATAAAAAAAACAGATATGATGAATAATGCAAATGACAGATTTTCCAAAAAGATCATTCAGCTTCACAGCAGTAAAAAAAAAAGAAAAAAAACAAAGCACATTTTAATGAGCAGAAACTGACCTTCTTTTGAATGTGAACCAGGGGCCACATTCCACCCGCTACATCATCAAGAACAGGGCCGAGTCGCTGGCCACAGTAAGTAAAGTAGACTCTGCCTTTAGGGGCATGACCAGGTGGTGGAGGAGTACCCTCAGAACGTTCCCATCCAATTCCAGCAACGTCACCTACATTTCCAGAGATGGAAAGCCATTATATATTAATAATGACTAAAATCCCACAATGTTGGCTGCTCATGAAAGTATTTTATGAAAAAAGTTGCCAGATAACTACCCATTAAGAGCTTATTTCAAATCCATAAACATACATGACAACTTTAGATCTATACACAGACTAAACCAAATAAATACAAAAGATCAGACTCCAGTATCTCACCAGGGAGTAGAGCCACATCCAGCCTGACACTCTTCCACTGCAGCAAACTGGAACCATTATAGTGTACTGCCCTACCATTACTGACAGACATGAGACAAACACACAAGGGAAAAAAAGGCAGAAAGAAAAATAGAAAATGACAGTTAGCAATAAAGTCAGGAACCAAGCATAAGAGAAAAAAAAGAGAACAAATTTGGAATCTCTCAGATTTCATATACAAGTGAACATACTTATGAAACAGACATGTGCCAACAGGGTTGGTCCATGCTCCATCTCTCTTTTCTGCCTCTGTTGCAAAACCAAAGGACACAATTGGGCCACTGTCCTCCTCAGAGTCTCCATAGGAGACAATTTCTATCTCCCAGTAAAAGGATGGTGCCTGTGGGGTCAAAGAGGACCAAACTGAGCAAGGCATGCTTCACTGAATACTTGTTACAAAAAACAGAGACTACTGACTATTAGTATAAATACAGGACTTGACTCCACTGTACTGTACCCACCTGAATAGGCACAGGAGAGGTGGCATAGATGAAAGTTCCTCGGGGCAGCCCTCCTCCAGCACTTGGATCGGCCAAGAAGGTGACAGAGGTGAGGTGGGATGAAAACATGCAGGCACGGACTGGAGGGAAAACTCTGGATGGACACCAAGTGATTTCTTTGGGCTGGCATGACGAGCACATTGAAGGAATAAGAAGACATAGGAAAAATGTGACTATTGAACGCAATAAAAATTGAGACTTGAAAAAGTAAAGCAAGTTCATACTGCGATTGTTTTCAGTCATCAGTGAAAAAAATGTCAACACATTTCAATTCTTTTTTTTTTCTTTCAAATTGATATGGCTAGCTAAAACTCCTCTGGCTCTGCAACCAGACTGAAAAACTTGTTTTCCCACCATCTTCAATGATACTGTAACTTTTCTAATAAAGCAGTTCTACACATGTTATACAAGTGAGGATATTGTGCGTTTACTGCTGCTTGCTTAAAAGATTTAAGAAACAAGAACAAAACTGAAGTACAAAGATAGTCATTTTCACCTGCCGCCTGTCTGTCTGAAGTGGTGGAGGTGGTGGCCTAGCACAGTCCCTGTACAGCATTCTTACTCTTTCACATTGAGCCTCAACCATGCTGAGGCGTTCTCCTGCAGAGGACAGAAATATCTGTAATATAAACATGGCATTGTGCTGAGAAGTTTTGGCTGCTCATATCATCTGACATGCTCACCAGGGCTGCACTCCTGCGCAACTAGGTTGAGAACCTCAACAGCAGCTGGACATTGCTGTATGAACTCTTCACAGAAGGAGCTATCCTCCAGTAATTGTGCCATCACCAAACAAGCCCTGGAAAAAAAAAGGGACATGATAAACCTTGTGGATTTGTGGCATAGCATACTAATATTTACTGTCTGTAAGAGGATTAACCGCTCACATTTTCTAATTTTAAAGGCCATTTTCCAAACTGAGACAAGTTTATCTGCAGTGGTTTTTACTAACCTAGTTCTGATTTCAGCTAGCAGCCGCACTGCAGCCATGACTGGGCTGGAGCCATCTCCTGTAGCTGGTAAAGAAGTGTGAATGGAGAGACTGCCCTCTTGTGGCAGAAGCATAGACTGCACTGCTTGAACCACCTTTTCTGTGATTGACAGTTTATAAAGGGGGAGAGCCTGTTGAGAGATGGGAGACAAGAGTGAAACAGGTTTATTCAGGTTTCCATTTTACCTTAAAAATAAATCATTGTTATGTGGCTGTAATCCTTGCCTCAGATCTTGGAGTGCAGAGACGTGATATTGGAACTGTGAGGACATCTGAGGCTTTGCAAGCTCTCCTGTACTCACAGGAAGGGAACCTGACAGTAGCAATGCCCTCCTGCTCATTTATGGACATAACTATGCCCACACTCCCAAGTACTCCTTTACCTACCACCTACAGTGCAGAGACAAAAAAAAAGTAAATGTGTCGGTTAACATCACCAATATTATTGGAAATATTACTCTATGTTGATGTATTTTGATCAAGGATAAAAAACTGTAGCAAAGCACAGTACTATACAACTATAGTATGTTTCTTTGTATCCTTTCACTTACCTGGACTTCAGAACCAATCTTAATAGTTTCTTTGAAACCCCCAAGTGCACAGAGTGCAGCAACAGCCTGTCTGCAAATAGCCTGCAGTTTAGCCAGTTTTCTGCCACTGCTGCTGCCATTCTCCAAGATACTCTCAGCATACTTCCCAAGCTGAGGGATGAACATCAATGCACGGGAAAGTACCTAGGGCAAAGACAAATTAAGCATTAGGGGCATGACAAACATCAATAATTGTTACATAAATGCTAGCCTTATGAAAAATAGTTTTGATCTAAAATCACAGTATCTGTAGGAGATTGCGACGTAAGCTACCAATAAAAAGCAAGATAACTGCTGTGAAAGTAAAACTGTAATGGGACTTTACTTTTTCCACAGTGCTGGTCCAGATTTGTGCAGTGTTGGATTCTGGAGCGGTGAGAAGACTATGAAGCAAGGCAATAACCTCCGCAGCCATGCTGTTAGCAACATGGCCACTGATAAATGGCCGGACAGGGTCTGACCTATCAAAGGTAGATTTTAAGAATAGATGTTACAACCATAATCAAAATCGCTGACCCATGACTGTGACATATACACATTTACTCAACAATTAACTTTTTTTTACTGTATTAATGAGGACTGAGAAGTAAGAACTACTTCAAATACTGAAATGTGAATTTGTGTCTCAAATCACCACATCAAACAAACAGCACCTGGCCAACTCAGCATTCCGATCCCTACAAACAGCAGTCTGGGCAGTTTTCTTCTTGTCACCGGCGGTAACGCCTCCTGCAGTCTCTTGGGCCAAAGTCTCAACAGGTGGACCAACACTCACTATGAGTCCAGATTGGGCCCACTTGTTAGCCTTCCTCAGGGCAGCAGATGCCTCTTCTGTGATCACTTCACAGCTTCCATTCTGGTGAGAGTTTAAAATAAGAGACGTAAGAATGGCAGCCACAGGGACACTAATTTTATATCTAGAATATGCTCTTTAATACGGAAGCCGAGAGTTGCCGTGCTCGACTACTATTCTTTTTTTCATCGTTTTCTTGTGATAACACGACGAGTAAACAATGTAGTTTTCTCGTGATAACAAGATAATCATCTCAAGAAAAATGTGTTAAAAGTTTGCGTTACGAATCGTCTTCTTTCCACTTATATAAAAACACTTACTTTTGTCATATCTCTGTCCATCTTTACCACCTTTTCCATGTTTGCTCCTGTGCCAAGTCGAAAAGGACGGCCTTCAGAGCTGCTACATTTTGGAGAAAGTATAAGAAAACTTAAGTCAAACAAATGGAAATTAATTTTGCAAATGCAAAATCAAAACTAATACCTCATGGCGAACTGTACCTGAGAAGTGGCTGCAGAACCTCATGAGATGACTGATCTTCCCTTTTGTGGATAAAGATGGACAGCTTGCCATCAACTGCCTCAGCCTCCTCTCCAACATCATCTGACTTGAGAGCTCCTTTTGAATTGGCACGAGACAGACTTGTGTCTGGCTCAGAGGCGCTGGGAGAGAGAAGGGTCTGACAGCCTGGCAAACAACAAATGCTGTTAACAATCCCATAATCTGATATAATGGGTATTCAGTTTAGCATGTGTTTGGCATTTACATCTTCAACATTACAAGCCCACATATATTCAATGCTCACTGGCAGGAGAAACAAACCTGGTACTACGTAGTCTGCCAGCTTAGCTAGCAGCAAGGCAGCAATGCGTGAGGCCGGGTCACTGGCATCTTGTTGCTCAGCTTCTAGGGTGTTAATAGAGTAGCTCCATGAGGGCAGAGCCACATTACCACAATCCTCCACACTCATGAGAGGCAGGGCAGCTCGGCACAGCTGCAGGATGATAAGCACTAGCTTTGGAGATGGTCTCTGATCAAGCAGCAGAGACAAGAGCTTAGAAACACAAGCAGGTTGGCTCAAAATAGCTTTCCCTATGTGGCTCCTAGGAAGCAAAACAAAGGGACATATAAGTATACAGCTAGAATATACATATAAATTCACATATCTGGAATGAATATAAACATGACTTGAAATAAAACACAAATAAACAAAAGCTTTACCTGGAAAGATCATTAAGCAGACTGAGCACATCCTGTAAAGCATCATTACCAGCTGCCTGATTCCCACAGCACTCTGTTGCTCTAGCCAGGTGATTGGTCAGCAGACTGGACACCTGCCTTGCAAGACCAGAATGAACTGCATCCGTAGAACCACCTTTAAAAAAGAAAAATCAAAGAATACTTATATATCATTATTACATAATCCTTTTGTAGATCATCACCAATGCATCCCTACTTGAATGCCAATCACATATAAATATACATAACATTTCATACCTTCCACCTTTTCCCACTCAATGCACCGGTTGGCCAGCACCTGAAAGGCAGCCCAAGCCATGGTGGCCACCTTCTGCTTCTTAGTCTGCTTTTCATTTGAGCTACATTCTCTCTGACCACTTAAACTACACAAGCTATCCAAAAGCTGAACAAGACCACTCCGAACAAGGCACTGCTCTTCACTCCTATGGTGGCATAGATACAAATTTAGGTTAAACAGTTGTAGCAGGACAAGAATATCATAGAATGGATAATTAAAGACAAATTCCCTTGCCTGGTGTAGGGGATTGTGCAAAGCAAGCCAATACTGTTGGCACAAGCAATGGGGTAGCGAGCACATAGGGACACTACAGACGTCATGGTCTCTCCAAAGGCCTCCTGAACCTGCTCTACCATTCCACCACAGGTCAGCTCCTCAATCCTGTACACAAGCATAAATATAGAGGAACTACTAAATAAAATGTTTATTGTACTTAAATAGGATGATTCAAATTCAAAGTAATTCTGAAGAATGTGCACACATTCTTAGCGAGTTTGGATTATATTTTGATGTTGAGCCTTGTCTCTTACCTTGGGCCACCTTGCAGCACCATAGTAACAGGCCCCACCAGATGTGTGACCCCACCAACTCTAACAGCAGCAGTGAGCAACTCCCTCATATGAACAAGTGCCTGCTTTCGCGTGCTGCCTCGTCTCCAACGCGTCTGTGCAGCGGACAGAAAGCTGCTGCTAGAAACCTGTAGACATGACAGGTGCAAGATGCACCAACCAGAATTAAGCAACTTATTCTCATGCAGCTGTGGCACCATATAATTAAACCCAAAGAGCCAGGAGAACCAAAAGAATAAAAAATAAGAGAAGGATGTGTAAAACAACTTACAGCCTGATCAGGTGTAGTCCCAATAAAAGCAAAGAGCTGTCCCAACAGAACGCTGTATGTTGGCTTGTCCCGGCTGTCCTCTATAGCCAAAGACTGCAGGAGGGTAAAAGAGCTGCTGCGGTGACTGGTCGGATGGTGCCGCCTTCTGAAAATAAAGAGGAAGACAAGTAAATAAAAAAAACTAAACAAAACAAAACAAAAAAAAAGAAAAAACAACAACTTTCAACCTCTTCTCATTCCTTCTTAAACATGCAATTTACCGAACAAAAATAAACAAATACCTTTGTGAAGCATGTGTAAACTCTAAGTCTTGGTTAGCAATCATCTCCAAGTCAGAAGGTGCAGACATGCTTCGCAAGAAGACTGGCTGCTTGACCATGGGAATTACTGTTTTGGCATCTGACACTGACTTAGAAGCTGGCACAAAAATGAGGATAATGGGTGAAAAATAAATTAGAAGGTAATCAACACCTGATAAATTATCCAGGAATTAAGAACTGTCAAATGACAATATGTTTTACAGTGTATGCCCCCATAAGGTTTCTCAGATAAGAAAAAGAAGAGTGTGTACCAGGGCCTGATGCTCCAGAAGGTGTGTTTGCTAGGCTTCTGCAGTGTGGAGCGATGGTAACATGGAGAAGCAGCTCAGAGCGGTTCATCAGACTTTTTACCAAGGTTTTTGTTTTGGCAAGTGGGGTGATGCTTCTGATGTGTGAAGTGTTCACCTCATGAAAGAACTTCTCCCTGTTAGTACATGTATCAAGTTAGTGTACAGATTAACCTGAAATAATAATAATAATAATAATAATAATAATAATAATAATAATAATAATAATAAGATAATTTTCTATGACTTGCCTCAGTGCAAGGACAACATTTTCCAAGTCACTAAAATCAAATGGGATTTCCTTCAAGGAGCAGAGTAATTCCAACTCTTTCATTTTGTTCTGGCACAAGACAGAAAAATAGTTCAGTCAACAATAAAGAATAAAATGGAATTTGGAATGGCATAATATTTATGGCATATCTTGAGCAATGTACCTCAAAGAAGTGGTAGTCATGGAAGAAGGGAGTGTTGTTCTCCAGTTTTCCTTGCTGGGCCTCTTCTACCTCATTCTGCCACTTCTGCTCCAATTCTGCCACACTCTGAAAGAAAAGCAGGTGAGTCAATCTTCTACTGGTTCTGTTCAGGTTGGTGGCCTCAATTCCTTCTCTTTTTGCAAAAATCAGGCCATCTGGTCAACTATAACTGTATCTAAATTAAAAATACTTTATCACAAACTTTTCTTTACAAATACACACAAAACCTGTAAATACACACAATGTATAACATGCCTTCAACAACTCACAAGCAATTCCAATTTATGACACATTGTTTTTTTGAAACCCTTGTTGAATATCCTAAACTTACTTGCAGCTGACGCTCCATTGCATTGATCTTCTTGAATGTCTCAGCCATGATCTTACAGACCAAGTCATACTCCTCTACATGATCTTCCCGGTACTGGTAGTTGACAAGTGACTGAAGAGAATCCACCAGACTCAGATGTTTTATGACACAGGATACAATAACCTCTTCCATGACATCCGGCCGTATCACTTCCCTTATAAAACAAAAAAAAAGAAATATACAATGTGGAGTATAAAAGTTAGAAAATGCTTTTTAAAAGTAAAATATCAAAAGCTTGAATATAACAAGCTTGAATATAACAACAAAGACGAACCAACAATGGATGCTAAATTCTTTCTAAATGATACTCTTCTTATCAAAAATATACTGATTTGGTTTCAATAATATAGTAAAAAAAACTATATTTCATTCCTTCCATAAGAATAGAAAAATCAGTTCAGTATGTTAAGAATAGAGATGAGGTTTTTTTACACTGACCAACACAAGTACAGTGCCACCTAACTCCATTGAACTTGAGAGAAGGCAGACATCTCTAGCAACAATATCTAAGAAATTCAGACTTCTGCAAAACTAGTCTATATTGTTCCTGTTTTCAGTCTATATTGTTAAGCTGCACAGCAGGCCATATGAAAACAAATATATTTCTGATGTGGGGTTTCCCTTTACAAGAGTGCACAAATACCAAAATAAAACAAGCAAAGAAAACGAAAACAAATCACTCGGTGGTGCTTCAACGCCTTAAGCAGTCCTTAAGCGTATGGTCAATGGTCATGATAGACTTGTACTATTTACTAATGTAACAGAGTGAGCCTCTTACTTGATGCTAGGACGGAACTGTGGTCGAGCCCTTCCAGACACTTCTCTCAACCTACTCATGATCCCTGGTGGAAGGCGGATACGCGGCAAGTCAAAGTAGGTCCCAGGCATAAGGCCTGGAGGTGGGATGAGCACATCAGCGGGATAGGTGAACTCCCGGTCTTCCTCGATTGTAAGCGGCAGAGGTGAAGGGCTAGGCGTGAGTGCAGGAGAAATTGCACCATTTGCTTCCACCTGCCACTGACACCTAGAGAGAAGAAAATATCATCAACTGATGTCATTAATTTGTCATCTAAGCAAACTGTGATCTTAAGAATGTGTAATTTTTACAGTATATTTTAGCACTTGGATTGTTCATATGATCGAGGAGGATTTGTAGAGTTTTTGTTGAGTAACGTCACCTTTGCAGCAACTTTGAGCAGAGCAAATCATGGCAGGCTTCCTCCTCTCTTGTCACCTCTGGCCCATTATACAGAATGCGGAGCATTGAGCAAGCCAGCACTGACAGACCCAGTGCAAGGTCTGCAAGAAAGGGGAGGCCTCCAGAGACATCCTCAGAGGACTCCTGTCAAAAACAACAACAAATAGCTTGTTCAAAATTAGCATTCATACTCCCAAATAAGTACATTTCTTGTGAATGCAAATGTCAGCGACATGCTAGGGTGTCCACTTTTTACCTGTGCTCTGACGGTGCAGGAGAACCCCCACATGGCTTTATCAGGAGTGTTGTGTTCACGTCCACTTCGCATCTCAAAAGAAAAAGTAACAGTGTCTCCTTCAACCTAAAAAAACACAGAAAAGGTGAAAAAATTGCTCTGACAGTAACTGATATATGTATTTATTATATACATTTTTCTAAACAACTTCCATTACCTTAACAAGGTCTTTGGGCCATCCGGTCCCCAAGACACTGCGACTGCCATACCCCAAAGTGTTACCTCCATATTCCGCAACTTTACGACTGTTGGTGTTTGGGCCAGCATAGATAACCAACTAAAATATCAAACAAGATGCTTGGTGACTAAAAATTCCTTACCAGAGCTTTGCTGTGCTGGAAAACTGCAAATAATTTCTCAAAGAATTACATAAAATTAGTCACACTGTGTGTAGGGTTAGTGCATAATGAAAGTCATTACCTTATCATAGTCATACTGTGAGGAGCAGCGAGAATCGAAGCGGAGGTATAGACAACGGGCTCCTGGGATGTGTACCGTCTCCTTGAACTTGTAGTTATCCCTCACAGGATGCACTGTTTCTACCGTTTTTCCAGCAGCCCACGGAGCAGGAATCTTTAGTCCAGTTAGGAAACCTGGCTCCTCACGTTCATCAAGGATTCTTATTTTGAGGATACAAATGAACATGCATAATATGTTTTAGAAAAGTGGGCTTTTCATACACATTTTAAGTCAAGTTACCCTATGCTGCTTTGCTCTAAAGTCATAAATAAAAAGAATTTTCATATTAAAAAAAACGTACTTATCATCCACAGAATATGTCTTCACTCCTTGCCCTAAAGATCCACCCACTGGTGGAGGCTCATCAGTAAAAATAGGCGACTGAGTCTTTAGTAACAGGGCCGTCTGGAATACAGAGAGTTTATATAAAAACCTCTTTGATTTTTCATGCTCAAGGATGACTGTTTTCTGTAATACAAGAACTGTCTTTTTTTAACTATTAAAATCAGACCTGGCTGGTATAGAGCACGAGCTGGACCAACTGAGGCATAAGAGCATCAGCAAGGGTGAGGGTCTGCAGGTTGGGGTGCATCAGAGAGGTAAGCAAGACAGGGAGCAGGTGTCCAAGCATAGTGGCCTTGGTAACTTGTTCCAGACCCTTTAACCTTGACAAAAAAGTAGAAAAAGGGAACCATTTACATTATGGGTCATGACAAAAACAAACAAACTTAAACAAATACAAAAACAAATAAGCAAAGGGGAACCCTACTACTGTGATTTAAAAGAAACTAGCACCATGCCGGACTGTTTTCTTCATTAAAACAAAAAAAGACAAATGGAGCTTTACTCAGGCCTAGCTAAAATTGCCCATAAGAGTTCAATTAGAAAAGACATTGACTGACAATGAAGTTGACACAGCAAACTGGCTTCTAAACTCCTCATGCAAAATTGTAACATAAGTGCAATTACGTGAAGAAAATATCAATTGAAAGGTTCACCTGTTCTCTCTATCAAGTATGTCGCTGTTAATCAGGGCTGTGGTCACCTGCTGCAGGGTCTCCAGTACTTCATCACATCCCACCAGGATTTTAGTTGCTAGGGACAGGATGTTGCTTTGCAGTTCCTGAAAACAAAGCAACAGAATAGGCCCACACTTACGTAACACTGCCTCAAAGGTTTTCAGTTACTACAATCATGCAAAATAGAAATATCATAGGTCAAAAAATAAGCAGATTTTTAGCAGTTTCTTAACAGATGTGTAGCTGTTTTCTTCCATTAACAAGATTTAGTTACATTAAGAAACAACATATACATAAAAGATAGAGTAGTGCTGTAATGTGCACAAAATTTTAAGCAGTACACTTGCAGAACTTCCATAACCCATTGCTTTTGTTCGGATGGGTTGGTTTCTCATTGACAGAAACACAGACTGCATATGCACAGAGGTAGGGGTAGTTAAAGGGGGTGTTTACCTGTACCTTCATTGTTTCCCCTTGTAGGGAGCTGTCACTGTCATCATTATCATCCGGACGGATAAGAATGGTATTACTGAGGAGGTGATTTTGAACAGCCATGAGGTAGCGAAGGCAAGGTGAGACCACCTTAAAAAAAGGGAAAAACATTTCATGTTGGAAAGAGTGCAATCTATCAAAGCCTGTACAACACAGATGACATCTATGTGCTGTTGAACAGATAATCATACTGGCACAGTGGAGAGTAGCTTCTGGAAGTCATCTCTGGCAACAGTCTGACATTTTGTGATGAGGAGGCAGGATTCCCGGACTACAGTCTTAAGGATACAGTGCAGCAGTTCATCATTTAGTCTGTAGAAAAGGGATAGTCATGTCACTTTCAATAAGCACGTATCTTAAAGAAAATAGAGGGGGGGTTTTGTTGGTTTTTTTTAACTAAGATGTGATATTGTAGGGGCAGGGCTGTCACTCACATGTAGTGGTCATCTTCTTCACTCCCAAATCTATTCTTCTGCAGATGGTCTGCCAGGTTGGTAAGGATGACATCCCGAAGTTGAGACAAACCACTGTTTCTTTCACCTATTTAGCACAAAATGTAACACATGAGACATAATGGAAACAAAACACATAAAATATCTTGTTTCCCCAATAGTCACCTTCAGTGAGAACCAGTTTCAGCAGTTTGTTGAGTTCAGCCTCCCCCTGATACAAAGTATTCAGGCCTGAGCTACAGAGACAGAGAAGTGGTAGAGGTCCATGAAAATGCAGCTATGGTCAATGATTATAGATTTAGCCATTGCCTGTTTCATTTACAGTAAATGATATTTTGTAATTTATGTGGATTTTATATGGCATTTATGACATACCTAATGGCCAAGCAAACTTCTTTCTGAATCTCTGTTCCTATCTGATCCAATGGAGCCATGAGTAACTGCCACAGGAGTAAGCCGGAACGACGCACACTCTCCCTATTCTGCTCCGACTGAGGATTGAAAAACCTAAAAACCACCTGGTTAAGATAGCAATAAACAAATAAATGAATTACTTCACAATTTGTGGAAATTACTGAGTAACTTATCACACAATGTACCCAAGCTGCATCTAAGACTGACCTGGAACACCACCAAGATGCACCGGATGATGCAGGTATCTCCATTCACCATGGCTTTCTCCATAATGTCACAGATGCTGCTGAAGTGACGGGCCTCAATGGGATGTTGTTTACCCAGCAGGGCTCCCAGGGGCAAGCTGTTGCTGCTGGCTGCTAGCAGGTTGAGCTGGTGGATACACATAGCACCTACATGATGAAGTAGCTGGTTGATCACATCGCCAGTGGCCACCGTCTCCTCTGTTAAAGGACAAGTTTTGCATATGATCAAACAACAGATTCAACTAAATAAAGAGAAACATCCCATATAAGTGCAGTTTGTGTTTACCTTTGGGTTCTTTGATGACATGGCTAACACCGAGCCTATGGCACACATGATGAAAGGCTTGGTTCCCAGGATTGCACCACTGATCAATGTAATCACTGGAGCAAGTCCAGATCAAGTTGTTCAGTGCATCATAACATGCTCCTTTGAAGTCAAAGATTTTAGAAATAAATGTCAGTAAAGTGCACTGTCCACTTGAGACAACTTTCTGTAAATTAAACGGTTCTAGCTAATTAAGACAAATCTAAGCTCACCAAGTCCTGCCACCTGCGCTCCCCTGCCGAAAGAACTGCCAGGAGCATCGATGAGGTCCGCACGGCTGCTGAACTGACCATCAGCCAGGTTGAAGACGAGGCTTGAAGCTAAAACTGGACAAAAATTAACCATTATACTTAGCTAACAAAATGGTACAAAGTATTAGAGATCCTACCATTTTATTACCAAAATTTTTCATGAATTAATAATCACAAAGTCATGCTTTATTTTTTAATCTTTCAAACAATCTAACAAAACTATATTCATCATTAATCTTTACTTAGAGCATCTTACATCAGAAAAAAATACAAAAGAAAAAAATATGCAAGATTAAGCAATCTGTGTGCTTACTTTTAAGAGAAGACAGGCTGCTGGTACCTCCAAATAGGGACCGTGTGGCAGAGCTACCAGATACACCAGGAGGTGAAACCAGCATAACAAGATAAGTTCCACACACATACATCGGTGTCTTTCTCAGAGTCTTTAGAGGGAGTCCGCAGCTGGTGTTGACAGCTACAAAAGAATTAAACACCAAGTGTCATAAGAAAGCATGACTATCAAACTATTTGCATATTTCAACATGCATGTTTTTGACCATCATAAGTTTTCTACCATTACCAGACTGTTCCTCTTTAACAGTGTTGGTGATTGCAGAGCCTGTGAGAGCAGCCAATGTGGCAGAATGGGAGGCTCGGAAGCGTGACATTCGACTCAGAAGAAGTTCATTCAAGCACTTGGAAGACTCGCCCTCTTTGCGAGTAAGGATAACCCTCTCCTGTAACACGTCTGCAACACACAACCCTGTCTGGGTCTATGCCATAGAGAAAAGAGAAAACAACAACATTCACATACAGACAAACACAAAACTAGAACAGCTAGAACTACACTGCAGGGTATGTAGCACGCACCGACAAGTGAAAGACATCCATGAAGACAGAGTGGCCTTTCTGTGTCTTCTCATTGAGACTGGCCGGGGACCAGACCCAGTACAGGTAGGTTCCATCTGAACAGAGGTGCAGCGTGGTCATGCTGCTGCCCACAGGGAAATGATGGGCTGGCATGGGCACAATCTGGCACACCTGAACATAAAACAGTGAACATATAATCTAACTATACTTGATATTTCCACAGAATTTTTCAAATGATTGGATTTCACAAGGCTACCCGTAAACTTAATATACTGCACATTCTACTCCAAATGAAAATGGATGTTATGTGAATATTATTGCGCTCTATCCTACATTTTCAGCTACATCATATGTACGTCGATAAATTCATGTTAAATCATCAATTCACACTAATTTCAATTGTGCATTAAATTTCATTAAAATGGCAAACGGTTGGATATTGCAAGAGATTTATTCTTAAATTACATGTGTCCAGAATGTAAAATTTATAGAATAATTCAAGTACAAATTCATAATAGTGGACTGAAAAAAGACAATACCTGGAGGGTGAAGGGGTCAATGACCTGGCACAGCTGATGAGGCTTGGCATCAAAGGAGGAGGGACGGTGAAGGAGGCGACCACTGCTAAACACCACCCAGCCAGGCTCCAACTCTTCATTTCGACAATACACAAAACCCCTACACAAAGAAGGAGTTTTCACTTTACTACTGTAATCTGGATCATAATTATTTGACATAATCTGTATGACCAAATGTGATTGTATCGTTGTTTTTCATTAACCAATACGGTTAAGAATTAAAGAGTTTTTATCTGTTAATTAGGTCTTCTGTTTAAGTTATCTTTTCTGTTATTACAAATAGCTGATTTGACCTTTGAGATTCATCAAAGTATGACACTCGCTTAAAGCTCCATTGATCCTTTTTTAATCAGTTGGTGGTGATCAGACAAAAATATCCTGGCTCCAATGTCTTCACCTGAGGCTCAGTAGTTGCTTTTTTTTAAAACAGCTAAATAAAAAATATGTCCAGCTACTAACAGTTAACACATTACAAACAATCAGAATGCTGAATCTTTAGATGTAAATCTTTAGATAAAAAAGTAATTGCTATGTTACTTACTGTGGTCCGTAATGACTTGTTTTATTTTCAATTTTTATTTTTAGTATGCTTAAATAGTTTTTAATCATGTAAAGCACTTTGTGTTGCCTTGGCATGAAAAGTGCTTTATTAATAAAGTTTGATTTGATTTGATTTGATTTAAACAAAAATGTAAGCAAGCTACTTGTCATGCTGAAAATAGTCACACAATCAGAAGAACACAAATTAAATGTTTAGCATGGGTTGGTATGGTTAGTCCTGCCTCAAGACCACAACAGTGCAGTTTGTTGCAGTTATCCCTGACTGAGAGGTGAGGAATCACCCTTATTTGAATCTAATTTCTCAATAGATTGTTATTTTTCAATGGAAATATTTAGAATATATGAGGCATCAACCAAACAGATCGTTTTCAAACATACAATAAGCCAGCTCACTTGCCAAGATTTTACACACTTTTATAGTGACAAATATAATCCAAAATAAAATAACTCTGAGCCTTCTGAGTCCAAAAAACATTTAAGAAGAAACCTGCCTTCTCCCTGCGATTTAAGTCATTTGTTGCCACAGCATTATGTTAAAAATACACACACTGCAAGTCTGTCCCACTGAAGTCATTCAAAATATTATTAAAGACAGTCTAATGCATATATTGGCATATAAATCCGCCAAAAACAACGTGACCCCATTGCTGACTTTGGATGGATAAGTGAAGAAGAGGTATTTTTAGGGTTTCTCTGCTCCTTTTGTCTTTGGCTTCTGTTGTTCACTCAATGCTGCAAATGAAGAAATGCATGTTGGAATGAGTGTCACATTACCTCAGTGTCCCATGTAAACCAGAGCCAAGCTTGCTGAGCCCTCTCCCAGAGGAATTAGTGGTATATAGATATAGCCCATCTGTGGCTAGACAACGACCTAGGTCTGTGTCTGGAAGAAGCACACACAAAGGAAAAAAAATGGTAGGGGGTAAATGAAAGACACATAAAAAACCAATCAAAAGTCAAGTCAATCAAAAGTATAATCAGGGATAGAAAAAAAAATAGTAGAGTAAAAAACCAGGTGAGAAAATAAGAATGCGGATTAAAAAAAAAACAAAAAAAAAACTGGGCAATCTTTATCCTTTGACCCCTTTTAGAAATGTAAGAATTGCAATATATTTACAGATTTGATCAAAAGTACTCAAAACAGAGGTTGAATCAAGTGATCTTAAAATGTAAATATATGCCCTGATTAGCTTCCATCACGCTACAAGGTCAACTGATCGATGGAGAGTGAGACATCACTCTTGCCTTCTATGAGGCCTGTCATGGTCATCTCTTTAGTTTCACCCAAGGGTGAAAGGTTCTCATAACATGTTTGTACATTAAAGTGTAGTCAAAAGACACTAAAATGGGACAATGAACCTCTATCCTTCATGATGACTTTAGCATGAGCTGCACTACAAACAAATGGGACTATAAACAAACTGAAGGCTAAAGATATATAAAAGAGTATCACACAAATTGTTTTGAATAGTTTTCACCTTTATTCTCTGTTCCTCCTGCAGAATTATCAGGTGTGGGCAGCATGTCCTCAAAACCCCAGGATACACTGTGTTTGCCTCCCAAAAGGCAGGATGGAGAGCCTGGGCCTCCTTCGAGGAGTAAAAGTCTTAAGCAGGAGAGATTCAAAGTGATTACATGTTGAAGTGGTTAGAAGTTGTTAATCAGTTAACATAAAGTATCCCCTCACCTGTAAAGCACATCTGATACTGGGAGATGGCCTAGATCAGTTTGTTTCTGCAGCAGGTGAACTGTGTGGATGAGGGTCTTCAAGGAACCCCTAGAAAAGTTTGGCAGAAAGTATGAAACCCAAGTGAAATGCAAGAGGAATAATAACTCAGCTTGAAGAAAGGAAGGGATCTGATCTCTACTGCAGGTTATGGGAATTAATGCTAATTAAAATGTTTGTTGCTTTTTTCAACAGAGTACAAGAAACTTATCCATTAGATTGTGACACAGATACTATGTTACACCATGATTATCTTCAGAGTGGAACGAGCAACCAACAAACTTAACTGAACACATTCATGTAAATCTGTATTTCATGAGAATATCTCCACAAAGAAACAATAACTTTAGTGTTATTCTAACATCCTCTGTTACTGCAGCTTTAAAAACAAAAAGGATTCATAAACGCATGGTAACAAATGTAGTGACAACATTAAGCCAATCAAATCAAAATGTAAAACAGAAAGAAAACATAACTATAGAATTTTCCCTTGTGTGTTACACATCAATGCTACTGGTTACATTTACAGATACCCTGTCACATGTTAAACCACTACACATATTTGTCTCAGCGTTTACATGTTCCACATGCAATGCACATAAATGTCTTGCTATGTGAAAGCTTACTTACAACTGACATTAAAGCACATGACAAAGCAGCCCCTTTGGTTACTTAAGCCTGATACATAGAGACTAACTAGCCAGCTTTTTCACAGACCAGGGGGAGTAAAGCTGATTGTTCTTTGATTAGCTCCCATTGTGGGTGAAAAGGCACCATAGCTGGACGGTTCTCCACAACA